>VZTL01000724.1:0-16843 GCA_013400535.1 Scopus umbretta
CAAACAAACAAAAAAAAACTAAACCATTATTCTACACATTTGAAGGTGAATCTTACAGTAGTTATCCAGAATAGAGACAGATAAGGGCGAGAGAAACAGTTGCACCGTAACATGCGGTACAATGACATTACAGCAATTCTATATTTTTCATTCACTCTGCTTTTACTGGAAAAATCTTACAGACTAAAGGATCCATTTTGGGGCATTTATAAACTGCACTTCCACGTTATTTCAGTGAGACAACACTGGTGCATAGAGCTACTCAGGTGCTGAAGTATCTGGGTGAAAAATTAGGGTTTTGTCCTATGAACCATTCAAACATGTAGGTATGTAAAATAAAAAAAAAATTAAAAGGATGGATATTTGTTTTTAAATAAACTTTCTTGTCCCAATTCTTATTTGCTGACATGAAATTCATATTTCATTGTTGATTTTTTCTAAGCTCTTATTAAAAAAACCTCTTAAATTNTCAACAGGAATACACTTAGCCAGCATTAATGCAATTACATTATGTTAAATAATATTAACACCAAAGGCATGTCTATTGCTGGCCTGTACCAAAGTCATAACATTTCTCAACAACTGTCTCTAAACACCCATCTAGAAACAAAACGAAAAAATCATATAGTCTGTGAAAGTGCTGTTCTGCCAAAGGCTTAATTTTAAATCAGTTATGCATTGTATAGATTGTGTTCCAGAAAGGCAAATCCTATTTTGACATCTGCAGACTACAGGTACCCCCTCACTAAGAAAGAAGTTATCCATGCACCGTATCAAAGGCTCTGTATAGGGAATCTCTATGGGGATATACGGATAAAAATCTTGACACAGCATCTGTATCTAGAAGTGGGAGATTCATCCATCTTCAAACCCCAACCTGTCCGTCCAGGGATTCTTTATCATAATTCCTCCTGTAAATATCCTGGCGCTGGCTGCCCACTGATCCTATTTCACAGAAGTGGGTTGGTGATCTTTTGTTCATTCCCAAATACCAGATTGCCAGGTGCAAGGCAGGGGTGAGAGGTGTTTACACACACTCAAAAGGATCTATTCTACAAGTCACTTGATGCCATTTCCCAAATAAAATTTTAAGAAACTGGGGCCATATCTTTCAGTACATTTAGGTGCCAGAAAGGCACCGAGTGCGATTTTCAAATCTCTCATTGCCAGGAAACAAGTAAGATAAATCTAAACATTCTGTTCTCAGCAGGGGCTAACAAGCTTTGCCTAGTATTGTGAACCATCCAAAATCCCCATAACTACTTTAAAACACCTCTAAGGTGAAAAATCACACTTATATCAGTCCAGAATATTACCTGTGCATTTACCCTGTTGAAAATCCCACTATTTGTCTATGTACACTATTAAGAAGTCTAAATATATATTTTAAGGTTTGGCCCTTAATACTTCCAGACCTTGAAGTCGAAAGCTGATATTGAAAAGGCTAATGTAAATGCAGCACATTACAGATATACCGACTTTAATTTCCAATTGCATTTTTAACTGTAACGAATTACTTCCTGGTAACATGAATGATGACATTTATACTTTAAAAGAAAATGTCACAGATGAGAAAGGCATGCAGAATGACAGCCCATGCTGCAAAAGCAGCTAATTCCCACCTGTGTTTCCAGTTATTTTTTCATAATTCCATAGTCTTTCTCCTTATTAGAGAAATGCTTCTCTACTGTTAAAGGAAAATAAAATGAACACCTCATAGAGGAGTTCCTAAAATTTGAACAGGCATCTGAATGTGCCAAGAGTAGCAGCTGTTTTTGCCAGAAAGAAGATCTGGCAGGCATTTAGTCACAAGGTCACTGCTTATGGGGCTTACCCAAGAGATGTGATGGAAAACAAGAAACATTGGCATGGCACTAGGACAGGTTGTCCTTGATGAACTGGAAGGAGAAGGCTGTTTTGGCCACAGGCGCTCAGCAGCAGTTTCACTTTAGGGAGGATTGCACAAACAATTTCTTTAGCTTTTGAGTTCACACTCCCTGAGTTTCAGGATTGAATGGACCCAAAACCATCACATTCACCAGTGCAGGGAGAACTCACAGAACCAAAAAATCAGACACGGAGGCATTATGAAAGGCAACTAGATATGGCTATCCATAGTCAGTGGAGATTGAAATGCTTCCTGAATTAAGTGACTAAAACTGCGTGGAACCCTGCGAATTCTACAATTCTGTAACCCTGGAATTTGCTGCAGAAATTTGCGGGAGTATTATAAGTCAGAAACTTCACTTTTCTTAAAAGCATTAAACTGCAGACCATGCTAGTGGTACATCTTGATATGAAAAAGGGCTGTCTTCATCACCTTGAAAAAAAAGGGTGGCCTGGCAGATCATAGGATGAAATGGCGTATTTATCTTTCTTGATATTAACTCTGACACCTGCTAACAATAAATTGGATATCAACATTCCCAACTATTTTTTTTCTTGACTGTATGACTGAAATGCTTGGCTGAATGTTGACTTTTCCAACCACACATTGCTAAACCCTTAACCAAGGTAACGATACATCCCAGCTGCATCTTCAAATTCCCAATGGACATAAGAATGAGCAGAGCGCTATCCTGTTGTTCCAGCATGTTTGCGGAGCTGCTTCTGATCACACCTCAGCTATCAGCTCTCAATCTGTGATTTGACCGGTCTCCATGAGCCCTCTTCCCTCTGCTCCACTTCTGGGTACAATAATGCAGTGGAAGACCACACGCATGGCATTGGGGAAGGAAGTTCAAGCCAAGGTCAAACATACCACTCCATTCCTAGTGCAAACAACCTGACCATCAACACCATCAGCTTCCCCCAGCAATGGCAACAATGCAGGAAACGCATTCCTAATGCAAGAACATGTCATAAGCTGGAATGAAAATAAGAGAATGCTGTAAAATAAACTGCATTAAACTGAAAAGTTAACAAGGCATGGGTGATGATTCTATTGCTCATTTCTAAAGTTATGTCAATTAAGCAAGCCTCCACTTCTGACATTACCCGAGCTACCTACTGCCCAGTTTCCAGTTTGGTTTCCTGAGTGACAAAGGAGCTTAAAAAAGCTGTATTGATGAATTTAGCTATCACTTAGTGTTATTCACTGGTCTTTGCTAACTATGATGTCATTTGTTCTGACTGTTTTAAGGGTGGACAAAGCATCTGAAGACAAGGGCAAAGGAATAAAGGAGATTTGTGAAAAGGAGTGATAGGAAACTCAAAGCCCTCTGAAGTCAGCAGAAAGTCCCGTAATATTCACCCACCTTTTATTTATTGTGAGATTAAAAGCAAAAAAGCATTATGTAATTGTGAAACATTACTGTTATTCTGATACTCAGACAAACGCAAAGCAATAAAACACTATTATATGAAGTCGCTATCATGGGAGATCTGCTTAATGGTCTGGTTATAAAATGCTTCCAGAGGTAGGTGTTTCTCATCTGAAAACTTACCAAAAACAATTTAATCTTGTCTTTTTGTCAGAATTCCTATCCCACCTTTTTCTATTCTGTTTCTTGTTCTACTCAGCTAGTGATGTATATCTTCCTCCCTATCTCTCAAAAGGTATTGCATGTAAAGGTCAATTCTCTTAACACAGCTTCTGCCCACTCTTCAGCTAATGTAGTATAGCACATTATCAAGTTTCCAAACAATTGTTCACTTTTCATTAGGATGTGCTAGGTTTCTCTCTTTCTGCAGTGTTAGTAAAAACGGTGTTGAGTTGTTGACTAGTAATATGAACAAGCAACTTCTGCCCTTAGAAGTGGGATGGAATTGATTCATCTTATTAAAAACAGACCTCTTGTATGCTGGAATTTGTGCTACAAAGGTTAATGTTATGAATGTGCAGATAGCAAGTTCTCTACTATATGCTAGCATTTCTATTTTCACGAGTCATTTTCAGCTTCTGATACATCATCTCGGGTCTTGTAATTTCATACTGATGTGATAGAAACTTAACGTGCTAAGTCAGGAAAACTAACTCATACCTGAAAAAGGCCTTCCCCTCTGCCCCCCATCTACTGTTGTCTGCATTTTCTCATTTTTATTTCTCCAAGAAAAAAACAAAACAAAAACAAAACAAAACAAAAAAAAAACAAGGTTAGGGTAGAGACCTTACTCCCATTTCAGTGGAATGAATGGAGGCAACAAATCTGAAAGAAAGCAAAACTCCAGGTTGGCAAAGAAAGTAATGATCAGGAGCTGAGATAAAGAAAATGAACTCCAGATATAACAGTTGAAAAAAGTTAGGTATACTGATGACTACAAAACTAGTTTGTATAACATATATTTTACATCCAAACCAAACATCTCTTTGAACATTATTGAGGCTATTATTACTTTGAAATAAACATTAGAGAGCTCCAAAGTCAGAGCTACATAATACCCAATTCACATTTACACTTACATCAGGTTTATAATGCAGTTTTTCACAAGATAATCTACCCCATTTAACACAACCACATACAACACTGTACAACAGCCATTGCATTTTTACATGGCTGAAAGTACCGCCGTGCTATTCAGTTGACAAGGCAGAGATTTTGACAACGACTCTGCACAGACAGGCCAGATCCTGCTGCAGTACGGCATGAAAGCCCAGGGCACGTGTGCTACTGCACCACACGGTCAGTGCCTGTAGCTGATTGCTGGATAAGGAGCTACTGCTCCATGATTCTTTCTGTCTTCTGCTCCTTTTCCTCCACATTCTCAAAAACACCTACCAAAAGCCCCTTGAAAAACTCTGAAATGGGACCAGGAGGGACCTGTTGGATCACCAAACCCAACCTCCCGCCATCCCCAGCAATCCTCTAATGCCAGTCAGAACTTGATCAAGCTCCACCTCGATGAACATCCTTTATTACTCAAATTTCAATGAAAATCCTGCTCTTTCTATCTTGAGCACCTCCATGCTCTCTCTTATATATGGGAGCAGCTTCCTGCAAACAGCTGCAAAACCACTTCTCAGCTCCAAAACCCTTCCTGTGATGCCTGCAAAAACCTTGACAATGTCTTGGCTACTTGTGTACTGAGACTGCTGTCTATCATGCTTATAAATATTGTCTCATTTCTTCTCATACTATCTCGTCAGCCTGTACCATCTGTTGCCTCCTGTGACATGTGCAGACTGAGCTCTTCACAGAAGCAACTGACTTTTTCTTCTGTGCTTGTACAGCACACACCTAGCACAACCAGTGCTTGTCCACTACAGGGTCCCCCAGGGCTATAACGACACAGAAAATTAATAAAGTTAATGAAGAAATCCCACTCTATCTGCCCACCTTCCTCCTAACTTTGTAGGAGGAGCCCATGGGCAAACCACACAGTGATCTATGTGGGAAGGAGCATGGCAGCAGACAAAGGGAGGTTATCATCTCCCTCTGCTCAGGATGGTGAGGCCACTCTGGTACATGCCACCCAGCTTGGGCCTCCAGGGAAAAGGGGACATAAAGAAACAGAAGAAGGTCCAGAAGAGGTAACTAAGGTCATCAAATGCCTGGAGAACGTGACCAACAAGGAAAACTTAGGGAAGCTGGGCTGTTTCATATGTTGAAGAGGACACTAGGGGAAAAGCCAATAGTAGCTCAAACCCCTGCTTCTAAAGATGATGGAGCAAACTCTTCTCTGTAGAGGCAGTAAATCAAACAAGGGGCACCGGCCACAAATTGCAGCTTGGGAGGTTCAGATCAGACATTAGGGAAAACTTTGTCAGGAGGAAGGTGATGCAGTCCTGGAACAGGAGCCCAGAAAGGTTCTGAGGTCTCCTTTCCCAGAGCATTTCCAAGACTCAGCTAAGCACTGCCAGCCAATGTTTCTGTTTCTACCACTTCCTAAGCAACTGAAGTTAAATGTATATTTTGTCCTGATAAAATATTAAATTATTTAAATGCAACAGCAGTCCTCAAACACATGCAGTTTTCCATGAAAAATGCCAGACACCCTTTAAAATCTGGGAAATAAACCGTTTTCCTAATTGCTCTCAGCATATATTTGCAGCTTCTCCAAATTACACACATCTAGATGTTTGCACTAAAATATAAAAGGGTCATTCCTATTTTCTTGAAGTGGTATTAGTATATTATAAGTTTTAAATCAAAGTGGTAGCATAAGCACATAGCAATACTTACGTTATTAGTTCTAATTTGAACCAATCCAAGCTTTACCAAATAGGCTGCAGAGAAGGTTGCACATCTGAGCAAATGGAGGTAAAAATCTATAGACTTCTCTCCTCTTCTGCCTTTTTTCTCAGTTTGCTCCCACCCTTCTTGTCATTGCTCTGGGCAAATCTCAGCCTTTTTCTTTGCAATCCCTAATGCTGGATTCATCAGCCCAGAAAAACTCAGCTCCTGCAGCTGGTGCCTTCCTGCGCCCTGACAGCAAAATGGCAAATAAGAGATGGAGAAATGCTCCTTCCATCACAGAACCAGTTATTCACAAGGCTTGCCCCTCTCTGAAGTTGTCCACATAAACATGTAGCGCTTATAAGCATATTATTATGTGGTTTAGGCAAATAATAACAACTTGGTGAAACCACTGCTCATGGGTACTTGCACGCACGTACATTGAACTGAGCTGCAAAAAGAAATCCTGGACATTCAAAACCATTACTTTAGGCTGGAGAGGCAAAAGAGGGTTGTGTTTTTTTTTTTTTATCTCATTGCTGTAATGCACTTTATATGCTGCTGACAGGTATGACTTGGAAATCATAGTAGGAAACTATTACAGCTGTTCTCCCATGGGGTGAAAGTCTGGCCCCACTGAATCCATAAAAGTCCTTGGGGCCCGTAGTTTAGGTGAGACTCTCAGAAGTAGGTGACCTCAGGTGCTGAAGTTAATTCTTTCTCTAGTCCTTCACACTATTCACCTCCTGAGTACATTTCAAGACCTTACCTGCTTCTCTCACTTTTTATGGGAGATCTGTTTTATTTATTGTATGCTTGACAAGTTGCCTTTCCTTCATTTTACTTGTTGATAAAATAATCAGTATGCAGCTGCTGATGGTTTTGATCTCATTCAGTGTGAACTTGTTGTACAATGATAGGAATATAGAGAAATAAATACGCAGAACAAGTGTACTATTGGAAGCGAAGGACAGTATCAGCTACCTGAACACTACTGATGTGACTAAATACACATAGATCTCTCAAGTCTTAGAAACAGCGAGCTTTTACTCATGCACTAGGTCAGGGACATCCATGAGTAGCATCAGGAGCCCTCGCAGCCAGGCAGGCTGCCCACAGCAAGTGCACACGGGCAGGTGTTGGGCAGCACCATGCGAGCACAGTGGGCATCTCCCCTCTCCCCACTCTGCTGTAGCAGAAGAAAAGCAGAGGACCGAACTACACAAGGTCTTTTTCTCACATGGTTGAACAACTTCTGATGCTAAATGAAAAACAGGGTGTCTTGAACACAGCTGTGTCACTCTGGACCTGGAGCAGAGCTTGCTGGCATAGCAATCCTGAGTTATGTGGTAAAGTTCTGAAAAATCCTTTTTTTTTTTTTTTTTTTTTTTTTTTTTTATTGGGTTTTAAAGAGNNTTTTTTTGTATAATGAGTGTTTAAAAGCTTAGCAAATAGAGTCCTAAAAATGTAATTGTAGCTTGGTAGCACTATTAAATATGTATACTGTGGTCTTTTTGACAATTGTATTAATCCCTTTATAAAGTCTTCAGAAGTTCCATCACAGAAGCATGGATGCTGTTTTGATCTATTTATTACTCTTAAGTGTTCAGAGAACTGTCCCTATTTTCTAATTAACACTTTTAAAGATAAAAAGCTATGTATTAAATCAATCTGAATGATGGTTGTTTGTGAATCCCACAAGATAAGGCAATTTGCATGTTCACTTTGTACTTACAAACTAAATCTGCACATCTCCAAAGCAGCTCCTTATAATGTAAACCTTTTGTGAGTATTTGTAACTTAAAAGAAAGTTTGGCCTAGTACAGAGGCAGTGCCAATTATCTAAAGGACTTCTTTACTGAACATGATTAAGATACAAAATTATTAGGTTGTTATTTTACATTGTTTGCAGAGAAATTTGAGGAAACTACTTTAGGAACGTTAAGTGTTCTCCTGTTTTTCTTTCTTTCCTCTTTTTTTTGTACATGTGGTAACACGAATGCATTCATGAACAAGCAGCCAGTCCAAACAGCAGCCAGTTTCCACATCGTGCTCGGGTTCAGCTTCCTTTGACATGAATTAAATCACTGCTGAAATCAACTGTTCACCACCCTGAGTGAGTGTTAAGCTGCAGCTTCAGCTACAAGACTTTATAAACTGAATTTTAATGCAAATGTTAAATTAGAACAGTGGTTTATTGCTAGAAATCCAGCACTGTAAACATACCTATAGAAGTAGATATTTCACAGCAGTGAAATGGTACCCCATCTCAGAAATAGCTCCACCCTTGCTAAGAAAGAAGTCAACAAAAGCCATATCTCCAAACCTCTCTTGTGAAGATGCATATTATTATTTCCAGATGGTGAGAACACAGCATGTATACCTACGAGAAACATTTTTTACTATATTTGTTCTTGAACATCTCGTTGCAAATTATTTCTTTCAGGTTTTGCAATCTGCCTTCAACCACTGCCCTGGTGTCTCTATAACCACTGGTCAAGCGCAGACAAGCAGCAAGACAAACATGTCTTCATGGCTTGCAACCCCAGCAGACCTTATCAAAATACAAGCCACCTCCTCATCCTCATTTTTAGGCTTCCACGTCTTCTTCTGCTAGTAAATTAGTAAATGGACAGTCATAAAATACCTTTTACTTTTTGGTACTTCTCCTTACTAGAGCTTCCCGTTATCATCTTGTACCACCATATTCAGAAGGGTCCTTTTTCTCCAGATCAATGAATTCACCCTGAATTCCAATTCTCTTTCCTGACCCCGACCACAGTGTCTATCCTCATAGCACACAGTCTCTCTGCATTTAACTTATAGATACATTCAACACCCCCCCTTCAGCATGCTATATAACAGCCTCCTATATTCAGTGGTAGACCATAGTGGGTATGTTTTTGTTCTGGTACTGCAACTACACAGTCAAATTTTTGTGCTCCAGGGTTAATCTGGGTCAGAAAGCCCCAAGAATGCACATCTGACACTCCTAATCTAATTCTGGAAACATGAGATTTGCAGACAGCAAATCTCTGGGAGCAGAAAAGAATGTCAGACCCACTGGGACACTAAAATGACTTTCAACTATTTTTCACTTATATAGCATTTAATCCGAGGACCTCAAAGCACATTAATTTGCAAATCTCTCTACACACCTGTGACACAGGTAGTATTGTGCCTCATAGAGAAAGGAAAACAGGGGCAGCTACCTCCCCAAGTTCATTCAAACACAGAACTATACATGGATTATCTAGAAAGGATCCAGGAAAATAACTCGAAAGTCCACAGTCTTGGTGATGATAGAAACCCCACTGTAACTAGGGAAGGAAAGGCAGAGAGTTTGGCTCATCAGAACATGTGTATTGTGGGAATTTGCAAATGGGTTAAATGAAGAGATGGGCTCCTATCTGGGAGAAACAACAAGAAAAGTAGAGATATGACACAAAGACTAGTAACAATCAACAAAGAGCATGGAAATAGAAACTTGACAATTCTTAAGGTTTTCTTTTTTAACCCAGTATCACAAATGTTTAAGTGATGAATAAACTTAAGACTTGCTTACAAGTGTGGCACATCAAAGAGACGAGACTAAAAGCTCAATTCTCATTGAAAGCTGATGAGATTAATCTAGGTTATCTTCAAACTGTGTGGCTTGACAGCATGTCCAAGACTTCAGTCTCCCAGACACATCCCAACTCCATCATGGGAAAAGAACTGGATACAAACTTACCTTCTTCCTTCTCTAGAGACCCTATTTTCCATGGATGAGAAACCTAGCTATGTAGGAGACACGGCCACCTTCAGCTAACCTCTGGGTGTGGTAATTGGAGGACAAGGACTTTGGACCACACTGCCCAGATGATGCAAAGATCATTTAAATGGGACTGTAAAGTCCATTCTCCTCCTAAACTCAAAGCAGTAAGCAGAGTTTTTTCACCTCTACCTCCACAATTTACAATTTTAACTAATCATAGCCAGCTTCCACCCTCATACCTGGCCACTGCCTGCCTTAATTACTCTGCATGTTATCATTCATTTGCCCTCATTTCACCACAACTGTTCAAACCATTCAGCAGCATCTCTACACCACCAAAGCCACCTTCCTCCAGTGCTGGGTCATAGTCATGGTGGAAACCAACCTCCCAAGCATCAGGCTCCCTTCTGGGCAATAGAGCAACCACACAGAGCAAATTGTAATCTTTTCTAAAACAGAATAAAACAGAAATTAGGACAATAGCTAGAATTATATGGGTTAGAGATCCATATAAAACTTTTCACCAAAGGCTATTCTAGTCAAGCAATGTCTCAAATACTGTTATGCCACAACAGTAGCTTGGTAGATTGGACAAAATGATAGCCTTGTTTCACATTGTCATTTATTAACTTTTCCCATCAATAGAGCAAACTTAGGTAGGCTGGTAGACATTAGCCAAGCCAAGCTAGGCACACTGAGTGAGCACAAACCATGCCAAGAATGGGCCAAGATGATCCCTTGGCACAGGGCTGGGGCAGCTCTGCAGGACAGTCTAGCAGAGCCGCGTGGAGTGTCTGTTAAAGGTGCCTGACTTACATGACGCGAACTTGACAGACATTCAAGAAAGCAATGAGTCATGAACACAAACTGGTCTCGGTGCCTCATTTGGGCAATGAAAAGAAGTCAAAAAAAGAGAGGTATTGCGTTTCCCAGACTGGGGTCTGCCAAGCTTCAGTGCAGGCAGACTGAAGATCTTCCATGACAAAGGTCTGCCATGGTGGGGAAGAGCAAGCACAGCCCACAACACAAGCATCAGCTAAGTTTTATGTTGTTTGGGTTTGTTTGTTTGTTTGTTTAAAGGAGGAACTAAAATGGCCGTCCCAATCCACACACTGTAGGAAACAAAGCATATTGATGGTTCGGTTACCAAACACACTGAGAATTTTCACAGTGGATCAGCAGAAAGTTATGAAGCACAGGTGTTCCTGTAATTGTGATACATTGGGAAAACTCATACTGTTAAATGAGCCTCAGCTTCACACTTCCACCTGGGTGATGTGGAAATGTACTGTGGGTACACGGGGCTATAATAGACGATACGTAGGAATGATTACTGGCTGGTTCAGGACCTGCTAGGCTTTATTTCTCTTAATTCATCTGAGTGTATAATTTCTACATTTATATTTGCTGCCATCGTAAAGTGGGAAATGTGTGTTACACATGCTGGTAAAAATAATGATAACATGCAAAAAAACAAAAGTTAATACACTGAATGGAAAAGAAATCCTGAATGCCTGTATGCCAAAGGAAATCTAGAGAGTCTGCAGGAAATAGAAGGTATTTCAACAAGACAAAGCAGCTTTTTTTTCTTTATGTTTCAATTCTACTCAACAGTTTCTTGTTTGCGTGGGGTTTTTTTGGGGGGGTGAGGAGGGAAGGAGAAGATTTTTCTAGAAAGGGAAATGTGGGAAATGTTAAAATGCAGAAAGATGAGGCCTGGAAGCAGGTGGAAGAAAAGATCTACTTGGATTACCTGAAACTGAACATGAAAAACAAGCCGTGAACACTGGCACATAGCTAGATTTATTTTCTTTTAACAGTTGTTTGTTAGAATGAGCATTGGAGAGAGACAATTTCTTAATTTTGTTCCAGACCTGTCAGAGCTTCTCAAGCGAGTGTTTCAGGATTATAAATACCAAGAAAGGACCAAAGATCAAATGAAAAGGAAGATGATTAAATATATCTTCCTGCATGCCTTGGAGGTGTCAGCTCTGGTGTTTGACAAGGAACACAAATTCTGACTACTTATGAGAGAGCCTTTCAAGCTGTTCTGGAGACAGCAGACTGCTCTTTGCTAAGGTTAGCTGACATGACAGAATATCTCTAAAATAACTAGTTTTCAGAAATATTGCCCTTTTAAAAACCATAATCATCACCTTGAAGTGACACCTTTAAGAAAGTGAAGACTTGAATGCAACATCTCAGACTTTGTGTACTCACAGCACCTTGCCCTGGGCAACAGCTTGATGCTCCATGGCTGGAGTTTCAAAGTGGCCTTCAAATGTAGCCCCAGCTGATAAGAACTGTCAAAGGGACAACTTATTCATCATGGGGATGTCAAAGCAGATAAGTGTTGCAAGGACTACAGGCATAGCCTCTTCCATAATCACAGATAACAATACCTCTGTCCCAGGGAAATCAGTAGGACTAGAAAAAGGAGGAAAAAAAGGCTGGAATCTGTTTTGTGAGATTTTCTGAGCAGACATGACGAATGCAACCACTTCATTGTATGTTATGTGACAACCATTTAATCTCTCATTTAACAGGGCTAAATTAATCTAAGCATAATGTTTTAGTCACAAGGTTTTTTCCATCAGATATTGCCATTTTCCTACAATGTTGTCCACTGAATTTCTCATGACTCTCTTCTCTTGGATCTTTCCCCACATCTAGCCCCTTTCTGAGACTCTCCTTTGCTCTTTCTTCTCTCTGACTTTTTGCTGCTCCCCCTTCCTTCTGCCCTCTGCCTCTTAAAAGTCCTTTCTGCAGACTTCTCCTCCCCGCCCCCATGAAGTTTTTATGCTTTGCCCCTCTGATAGGTCTGGGAACTTTAACTTCGTCAGCTCAGTTGCCTTTGGACAGCTCAATATATCTGCTATCTGCACGGTCTCCTCTACTTCTTAAACCGCAGTAGCCCACCCAACAATCTCTCACTTCCCAAATGCTCTTCTTGTCCTGCCTTGTAAGGTCACTCTCCTCCTGGATGGATTTGGTGTACCCGAGCCCCATTGGTCTCTCCTAACCCTGCACAAATTCATAGCTGGCCATGACTTATTCAGCAAACTTTGGGTCATTCTATTGTTATCTCTACTGATCCAAGAGTCGTCTTGGTGCTAAATGGGATTAGCCACTACACGTGTTCTTCCTGTCTGCTTCTAGACCAAGGTAAAGTATTTTGTTGTTTTGGGGGTTTGTTTTTTAATATGCACATATAAAATAAAGCAAACAACATCAACCCTAGGCACCTCAGTCTTCACATTCACATAATATGGCAGGACTGGTGGTATTATAGGACTTGTCATTTCTGGCTCGCTTTCCTCATTTCAGGTCTTCTCTCTCATTATTTCTCCCAGTCACAAACAAGGCAAACAGAGAAGGTATGTAGAAGTTCATGAAGGCTACTACAACAAACTTGATATTGGTAGCAACAGAAGAGGGAGAGGGTGGAGAAGAAGAAGAAAAAAAAAAAGCATTTCCTCTCTTGGTAAGTGTTGTACTCCTGTAATACAGGATTGACTTTGCTTGTTCTTGGCCTTGCTTTCTGCTGGCCTCATCAAATATTGAGTCAAGCTTAATCTTTAATTCTGCGTAATAAGGAACCAAGTAGTCCCTAACTTGATGCCTTTATTGGCTGGCAGATTATCCCCACAGGAAGTGGTCAGAGTGGCTGGAATCCATGTTATTTACCAGTTTAAAGTCAAAAGCTCTTCAGATGGAGAAACGCTCAAATGTTAAGATATTACCAGTATTTGAAGTATCCATATTTATTGATCTGTTCAGTGTTTGAAACTATTTTACCCTTTAAACCTCTTCCCTCCTCTAGAAAATGAGTTCATATATGACTTGAAAAATCATTAGTGGCTAGCTTTTAATAAATCTGATCTCTATGTTTCCATTTCAAGTCTAAAATTCATTCCTGTCAGCTAGTGTTGCAAGTCTATTTACTTTCTGCTGTCCCAAGGGATGCTGTGAGCTACCACTCCCACTGGCCTTCTGTTGCAGACCCTCTATCTGTCCTACAGCCACGGGTCCTCCTTGTAACCACAGTTTCCTATCACTCATATTTAATTCCTGGCCTCACACTCTTGTTCAGTGTCTTGGATCACTTTTTCCTCTCCTATTCCTCACAGTCCACAGGGTATTATTTGCTCCCTGTTCCACCACATTTATGTTAAGGCTTCCTTGTCAAAATTTGTTTTAATCTTATGTCCCATATTCCTTTACCTGATTTCTGTCCTATTCCTTAGCAATTGGAATAGCTTACTTTCTCAAAAATACTATCATTTCCATCACACTACAAATAATAGGAAAGGGGTAGATGGAGGACATCTCCACAAGGATCAACATCATATTTCTATACATAGAGGATAAGAAAAATTGTAGCTTTACCAGCTTCACTTCTACTAGCAAAAAAAAAAAAAAAAAAAAAACCCAAAAAAACACGTTATAACTACTGCAGATAAATGCAAAATTTAAAAAAAAAAAAAAAGAATTATAGTGGTGACCATGAGAAACTTCCAGTCACTAAATAGGGTGAATTTCACATTAAAACTGTGAGAGGCTGGCCAGTTGTTATGAGTCTCAGGCAGTCCAGGGAGCTTACAGCCTTGGAACCGCTATGCTAGCCTCAGTTATATGGAGGCTATAATGGAAACTCTTTTTGTACTGAGCACCAAACAGCATAGCAGTGAAGGTCTCCACAATTCAAGGGCCTTTTTGTGCTCCTTGCACTTTTGCCACCTCCCCCTCGCGCTCCATCTCCTGCTAGTCATCCAGATACCATGGTGACACGCTGCTGCCACGACGAGGAGGGTGAGCGGGGTCCAGGTGCCGCTGGGATAATGGCCGTAGGCAACAGATGGTTCTAATATTACATTACACCCTTGGCACCGTGGCTTGCTGACTGGACTGGTAAAATCCCACACAGTGTTTTGGAGCTTTCTTGGGTCTCCAGTTCTCTTATCATGGTCTGCAGAAGCAAAGGGCTGCTCTCATGGCAGTCAGGAAATAACCTGGTGAGGGGTTTAGCATAAAGAAGGTACACCTCTCCTCTCCCAAGGCCAAGCTGGTTTGGGCTCATCCAGCATAACACTAACTGTGTGCTTTGCAGAGCATTTAGAATCATATTTGAAAATGTATGGAAGATGAAAGGAAAGCTACAATACAGTATTTTTCATTGCCCTACCCCTTATCTTTTTCTTGTTTAAAACAGAGCTTCTTGTAAATATTGCAAGACGAGAAAATCCTTTACCTTAAGAAGCTGTTATAACACCAGGTAAAATAATTTATGGCAAATTATTCTCAAGTCCCAGTTTTCCTAATATTATCCTGTTATTTCAGAGACACAAACATCCCCTGTATATTGTACAGGCCTTCAGAATCTAACACTGTTCTCAGGAAAAATAAAATGGGATGGGAAATGAACAGAAGCATTTTTAATGTAATATATATGTTTGCCAGTGTCTAACAATAAAGAAAAATAGGTAAAAAGCTGAAGCTGATAACAATGTCCAGAGACTCTAATGCAGAATATCATCCAAAGGCATTAACTGCAGTGATTTTGCTGAAGCCATTCTAGGATTCTACGGTAGGTTTGGAAAAGTGGAATGAAGGAGTAAAAAGAATATATTTCTATATGGGGTTTGAGAATAACATAACCACTTTTTCTTTTTTTTTTTTTTTTCTTTCAGTTGGTATTCAAGAATCTTAGCACAGTTCTTAATCGTAGTGTTTAAGTGCCTTTGTTACTCCATTGTGTGTTAAATAATGTCATTACAATTGTTATGCTTACACACCAAGTTTTGCCAAAATCCCCCACTCACTGCTTCTTCATTAAATAACAACAAACCGTGAGGGTTAGTTCTGCATCAGCACTTCAATTTCCTCATGAAAAACTGGCCTTTCTTTTTTCTTGGCTTGTGAGCACCCCGACCAATATCACTCATGCCTTGTTATACAATAAAAGGAAATAACGGCGCCTGCAACAGCAATCTGGCTTCACCTGCCTGTGCTGGATGCCATTTTGACTTGTGCAGCCCAGGCAGAATGCATTGCTCCCCCATCGCCTTTGCCGAGACAGGGCAAGGTCTCAATCTCCCAAACCGACTGGAAAGGGGACATTTTCTGAACACGCTGGCTAGGTGGGCATGGAGGAGTGTACATGCTACAAAGAGGCATAGAATCAATCATTGTGTCCCTTTTGCGTCCACTTTTTCTTGTGAAGATAGTGATGACAGAGAGGGATAAATGACAAGCACTGAATGTGCATTATATGTGTCGTGCTGCTTCCCAAAGCAAAGCTCGAATCATGCAACGAGGTGCGTACATTTGGACCTGGTACCTACATGTCTTGGGAACTTCAGTAGGACCCTGTGCACGCACTCACATCCACATCTTGCTTACCAGTTCTGGGGAACAGATCTGCTGGTATGCTAGGAAGGAAAGAGATAACTCGCTGAAATCAGGTCTACAAGAATTTAACTTGTTTGTAGTTCAGCAATTGAAGACATTCTTTCTTTAAAGAACATAGTCACTTGACTATAAAGTGTCCGTCAAAATGAAGTCCTAACCTCATGTGAGATTTCCTTCCATTAGACAACCAATATTGGTCAGAAGAGTGGCTCCATTGACTTCAGTGGCACCATTCACACACCTACATAAGCATAAGCCTAAATACTTTGCTAGCTCTAGACCAAACCCAAAGCCTGCATCGCAGCTTTACTGCAAGGCACCACCCTGACCCTGGGAGGAGTTAATGCCATGTGCACCTTTACAGCTGGAACCCACGAGACCAGGAGTAGATACCTGAGAAGTGCCAAAAGCCCTCAACGCCTTACTGAGCAATTCACTCCACCAGACCAATCTTGATCAGCATGGATATGCACCAAAGATGTTGAAAGAACAAGATGACACCGGCTTTAAAGGAGACAGGATTGGGCCAAAAGTAATTTATTTTTTTTTTTTGGGGGGG
>VZTL01000724.1:16856-34313 GCA_013400535.1 Scopus umbretta
TTTGTGGGGGGGGGGGGGCTGTTATATAATGAAAATCAATGGGAGATTTTCAACTGAATTCCCTAAGTGGAAGTTTGTGACAAACACCTTTCACTTGTTCCTTTTTCTGGAAGAAGTGAGGGAAGGTGGCTCGGTAGCTCACATGCTAATCCTCTCCTACTGCTGGAACTATAGATCAGATGGCAGTTTGGTAATTTTTAGCACAGCTCTTGTTTAGCTCAACACAGACACAGAAAATGAAGCACTCATTTGCTGACTAGAAAATCACAGTTGAGGTCGATTGATGAAGCAGTGCAAAGAAGCCTGTTCCGTCCCCAGCTTGTGGATAAACAATACCAACCATCACCCTTCACTAGTTATATATTCAACTCCTGAATATTTAAAAATCCAGCTAAGCTACTATACGGCTTACCAGCGATTTGTAGGGAAAGTGTCAGATTATTTTACATTTAGTAACACTCGAAGCAGCCAAGCTGCCCTATGTGTCTAACACAGAATAAAATCATTACGGGGGGTGGAGGGGGGGGGGAGGAGAAAAAAAAAACAAAAAAACCCAAGCAATACCAAAAAGCATGCTAAATGATAAACCACGGAAGTGGATTTTCCATTACTCTGTAAAACCTTAGGAGGCCATGAGTTAACTGAAGCAAGCAGAACAACAACAACAAAAAAACCCGAAGCAAGGAAGGTACCATAGCTACTTTCTTGAAAACAAAACCAATCTTTTCATTCCTGCCATTTGTTAGAATTCTTCCTCCAGGCAAGCTGGACAGCTGCACTAGTAGGTTTTTTAGTCATGGGTTGTAAGCCCCACCTGGCTAGATTTGTTTAGCAGACAGCTGGCAGAATGAAATAAAAAGAACAGGGACATACAAACTGCTTCCAAAACAAAAAGCCGAAAGAATACTTTTTGGATGCTTTAGCTTTTGCTGAGTTTATTGGGTGCATGTTTGGGGGAGATTCTTCCCTCAATTTTTACTGTCCCCCACCTCTCTGCACTCCAAAAGTATTAAAAAAGCTGAAGCAAAACTGTAGGCTGCGTTAAGCAGATGAAGAAGGAAGGGAAAAGCCCCATCTCAGCCTATTTATTTTGTACATGTGCACACATATATGAATGTATATCCACACACACACACACACACACTCTCCCTCAATTATGGTTTATAATTTCCCAAGACTGACATTGGTTTTAAATTAACTTCTCATTCTTTTTTTTTTTTTTTTTTTTTTTTTTTTTTTTTTTTTTTTGTTGGCAACTTTCTTCCTTTATTTTCTAAAGCCAATAAGATAGATTTTCTTCATCTGGAATGTTCTTTCTAGCTTAAAGATAAGAAGGAGTTTAAAATTGTGGGAATGGCATCCCTCCTGCATCTGTTTCTCTCACAAACCTATCAAATATCTAATTTTTGGCATTACTGCTGGCTCCAACAGGGGATGACATAAACCAGCTTTGCGGTTACATGTTTCACTTTTAATCTCATGAAAATGAAAATCAGTGCTGAAATGTCCCTTTACATGTGACAATGTGGGACTCTTTTCCAAAAACCAAAGGAAAGGGGCGTTACCCTGGTTAAGCTTAATATACAGCATATGTATAAATTTGCTTTTAGTTTGGATTTAGCTTGATCCTAGCAGAGGCATTTCAGGCTTTTTATTATTATTATTATTATTATTTTGTTTTACTGCAGAGATTTTAAACAATTTTGAAAGTATCACAATCACTACACAAAGGAAGATGCACAATAAATGTGAGATAGTAATCAGCAGATGAGCAGGCTGTTATGTGACAACAAATCTTCTGCAAGTAATATCATTTTCCACACAGTTATATGGTCACATTCCCGTAACATGTTTCTGCAGTTAGTGTGAAGGGAATCTGGGTTTTGCATGAGTTCTTTATTAAGAGCTAATGTAGTAATAGTGGATGTACGGCTACAACACAAGATGGCTTGGATACTGTCTTGATTGGAGAAACTTTATGAAAACAAACTCCAAATGTTTAGAAACAAAAAATCTGCCTTGACCCTATTTGAAAGGGAACACGTGAGAAAAAGAATATTTAAGCTTACAGCATGACCGGTACCTATGAAACCCAGATGATCCGGGGTTAAAAGAAGCCCAAGCTAGCCTGAAATGCAAGCCTGCGTTCATATTCCGTGGAAACGTAACAAATATTAGCTACAGGAAGGCCCTGAAACCAATCTAAGCCATTACATAGCACAGCACTCGCCCTCCTGAGCCGAAGCCGTTCTTGGCTGCCCTCCATCTCTGCCTATACATCTCCACTGAGCGTAGACTCCACGGAGCCTGGCGCAATACGTGCATTTGCGAGTCCTCGCTTTACCAAGAACGTCGGTATCTATATCATATGCTTCAAACGGGAAGAGGGTGCCCATAGGACTTAATCCCCTGGGCTCAGGGAAGCCCAATGCCCTCCCCAGGGACAGAAAGCAGGGCCTGTCTGCATTTCCACCACACACAAAATCCATCTCTCGGCCAGCGAGCAAGCAGGAAAACAGCATTTGGAGGGGGTCGCATTGGTCACTCAAGGTGCCTTCATGGCCACCCTGGCCAATCTAGCCTTTGCAACAGCTTCCTGCTCCACTTAATGGGTATCTTATTAAATAAATGCCCATCTGTCTGCTTAGAAAATACACAACCACGCATCTTCTGAGGTCCTTCTGCGGATTCGTTAGAGGCAAAACCTATGAAATCCTCTGTGTTGCCCCACGCATCCCTTCCAGGCTCCAGCTGAAAGAAATCATCACACTAATTTTGTGTATCTTGCATTTCTTGGGTTAACTCTCTATAAGAGTTCACCCTGCCCTAGATGAACCTGCAGCTCGGCCAACTTCTTTAGTAGAGAAAATTGATTCTTGTTTACTCCTTTCAATAAAGAGAATCGTGATGAATTTTAATAGGCTTACCCCTCACTGCTAGAAAATCTCACTCCTTTGGCTGCATGAGCTTTGAAATACGTAAATCAGAAATAAGCCTGGATTTAAAGAAAAAGATGATGAAGAAGAAATTCCACAAGTTTAAAGCTCACCCTTAATACTTGGCCAAACGTCCATGTTTCTTCTTGTGTACCTCACCCCAACAAACACTTTCTGCATTATGAGAGACCCTGCCTGTAAACTGATCCCTGCTTTTTAGCTGGACGACTAATGATGGCAAAACAACTGAAAGTGTTTCATATTTATGTTGGAAGATTAACATGACTCATTTCAACTCTGTTGAACGGACACATTTAACTCAGGAGGGAAGTATTAAAAAAAAAAAAAAGAAAAAAACCCACAAATGTTGAGGGAAAAGGGACATCAACTCTTTAAAATATTTGCTAGTATTACTATTCGTATGGCATAAACAAACAGGCACAGTGCATACATATTGGCCCCAGTCCTGTAATTTGGATGACAAGGGAGATCCTTTTGCCTAGGCAGTGCAAAACTAATTTCACCGCACTGGCACATAATGCAATGTGATTGCTCCCTCAGTTTTATATTACAAGGTCACTGGAGCAAAAATTTTTGTGGTTTGTACAGTACCAAGCACTCCAAGAAAACTTATTATATAATGATGTTATATTTAGTATAAATAAACCCATACCTACTATATAATATGGGGGAAAATACTTTATTTGTCTGATGTAGCAACTCTGCAAAAATCTAAAGGACAGTTTGCAGAAAACCAGCTTTTGTCAAAGAAATTTTGCTCATTTCTTATAGTACAAAATTTAGTTTACTTTCCTGGGAACGCAAAAACATTTGGAAACTTTAAACTGTAGTATTTCCATACATGGATTTTTTGTTGTTTTTGTTGTTGTTGTTGTTGTTCCCCATGCATCGAAGAATTGAATCCAGAATTCAACTTTTAGCAATTCTGACAAACAGAATGTTACAATCTGGCTAAAACATGCAATATTGCAACCCTATTAATGCTAAACTGTTGATCACTTCAATAAGCAAAAGACATTGCTTTTCCTTGCCTCTTCCAATGGACAGCATCACCTAGACCTCTGCTGAGGTGCTCAGTTCAGTCTTCCCCAGTGTAGCACTGGTTTGAAATTTTAAAAATAAAACATTTGAAATATCAATGTTGAATCTACTGAGGTAGAGGTCTACTCAATATTATACTGAAGTAGAGGTCTACTCAATATTATACAAAATAAGATTTTTAATAAAAATACTTTTTTTAATAAAAATACTTTCAAAACAATTATAGAAATTCTGTCAACATGTTTATTTACCAAAACACAAGCCTATAAAAATGATGGGTGTTCCCATAACTGCTTCAATAATAAAAGCTCATGTTTTCCTCTTTAAAAAGCTATGCAACAACAAACACCTTTTTCAGTTCTATTATTTTCCCACTCCAAGCAGAGAGTTTTATCTGGCAATAACAACTGGGCTCACTTCCTTCAGCGCCTGTATTTTCCAAGAAGCCAGTCAAACGAGTACCAGTTCAGCTTCATGTATCAGTTTTGATGTAATCTCAGCCTCAACTGATGTGACTTTGGAACCAAAGTATTTTGGTTTTTATTTTACTTTTATCTCATATGCTTAAATACCAGCACAGTTACATCCCCCAATGTTTTATGGGGCATATACAACACCAGGCAGCTAGCAACATTAGGCACTATGACTGCATATGCATGCACGGCACCAGACTTTAGGACTGGAGCTGAAAGAACTCATTCATAAGTACAGAAGTGCTTGGAAACTTCATCTTGCTTCTCTTTTTCAGCTTCGTTTTATCCCAAATGACCCTGGAAAAACACATTTTGAAATAGCTTTCCATATTATTGTTTAGATACTTCATTTGTTCAGTAAAAGTAATATAGAATGGTGTCCTTCATCCTCATTGGGATGAGTGACAATATTCATGCAAAACTGACGCACACGCGGCATGAGATGTAAACAATCCAAAATGAATACTATCAAAAGATGACAAATTACGGCAATCTTGATTCGGAAATGCAAGGGCTGCCCTGTAATCATTGCAGCTAAACTGCTCGGGTTCAGGGTAGGTGCACACTTGTTGCACTATGTCCTCTGTTGGCTCCATCCCACAATTCTACCCAATCTATGCTTCACATGATCCAGTCCTACTTTGGTGGATGTCGTAACCTCTACCAGGAGGCCCAGGTCAGTTACTGGAATTTACTCTCCCAAGAAAGAGCGTGCAAGAGGACGCTGGACTATGTGCGCAGGCACATGTGTGTCACCAACCCACACAGCATAACTGGGTATGTACAGAAATCACTTCCCGGAGCAAAACACAAAGCAGCTTTTCTAAGCAGACCCGGCCGCAAGCACAACGCTGGCGCTGGTGTCCGTTTGAAGGCAGCACCGATATCAATGTTGTAATGAGAGTCAAATCCCATGTAATTTACACATTAAAAGGAGAGAGCAATGCATGAAAAAAATCAGTTTGTCTAATGAAAAAATCAGTTTGTCTAATGAAATTAAAGTCCCTAATCAAATATTGGCAGGAAAGATATTTAGAAACTCTCCTAATGCCATCCAGCTAATTCTCCCCTATTCCAACTAGAAGAGAAAGCAGTTGACTTTTATTCCCTGCTGAACCTCCTGCCCTCAAATCACCAGGAAGACCCTGTACTGAAGAGTATCATTAAGGCAGATTAGGGCAGATTTAGCTGTCAGCTATACGAGGCCGGCACAGGTAATTCCTTTTACTTCAGAGGTTGTGTGACAGCCCAGGAGCCACAGCCCAACACTGCAGGTAGGTAATGTACCTTCTGGAGAGACTTTCCCAGTACAGAGTCTTTGAAGATATTTTTTCCTCACCTGATAAGTACACCTATAGCACAAATATTGCAGCACACACTGCGGAAGTACAGGGAACCTGTGCTCCTAGGTCACTGCCCCTACTAGGTTAACTTGCACTTTTAGCTTCCAACATTTTTCCTCCAGCAGATTTACTAGTCAATTAAAGTATTAGTTCATAGGAGAGAAAAAAAAAAAAAAAACACCAAAACAACACACAAAACCACAACACCTCACACACACACAAAACCAAAAGACAACAACAAAAGAAGCTGGAATTAGTATGTCCTATAAAGCATTAATGTTGCCATCACCCACCAACCCCTGCTATTACCATACTTAGGTCTTGCCCATCTGCCTCTCCTGGTTTTTTCCTTCTTCCCTTCCTACTTTCTGACATTCTCCTTCACCATATCACCCTGGTGTCTCTTGATCCCCATCCCCAGCCATCAGCCACCCCTTTGTGTTGCACCCTAACGTTGGAGTCAGCACTGACCCACACCATGCACTTGTCCTGTTACCTCTCACACCATCGTCCTACCCTTCATCCCTCTACACTATTCTTCCCTCTCACATTTCACCTCTTTCCTTCCACCTTTTCACATCGCCTACATTTGGAGAGGGAAGCACTGTGAGGCCAGGCAGGACAGACCTCCTCTTCTCAGGTCTGGCGAGAGCCTCATCCAGACCCCCAACAACGTGACTAAAGAAAACAACCATACAAATGACAAAGTCGAATGTTTTACCGGTGTCTTCATCTGCGTACAACCCATTCCCTAATTTCCTCTGATATATAACACACACCTCTCTTTATACACCACACACTGTTACTTTTGTTTTTCTCATGATGTTTGAAATACTTACAACAAAGTCCCAAGGCTGGTATAAGGGGTTTTTTTTATTAACAGGATCTGTTATAAGGCTTTCTTGTATAACTGACTGCTGATCCCCAAAGGATGAAAACCTAAGCATATGAGAAACTAGTCCAATGAGAATATGGGGCAATAATGTCCACCAACATTAGGAAATCTGTGAAATTCATTGTATCACAGACAGAATATTCCAAGAACTGGGAGAAGAAGAGGTCAAACAAAAGAATGAATAAAGGATTACCATTGACCATCATAGCTAGCATCATCTTGCTGGGCAACGCTTTATTAGTAGGCTGCAGTTTTGATGATGGCCTTTTATTGGGTTTTTTTGTGGTAACGCTTTGTTTTAAGTATCTTATCATTATGAATTCATTTACTATTGATTGCAGTGGATCTGATCATAAAGAATTAATTTGGCATGCCATGAATGTCATATGCATTCATATTAAAAAAATTTGCTTTAATTCAAGATTAGTATGGCAAAATGTTATTGCCTTTGTAATATCACCATCTTAATACACCCGATATTTTCCAGTAGTCTGGAAGCCCACGCTCAGTACTTTTATCAGAGTTTCTTCATTTTTACACAAGTTTTTTGAAGAGTAAATAGAAGCCTTTTTTATTTCTTCAAGCTTTTGGGATTAGGTTGTTTTTTTAAAACAAACAAGAAAAAAAAAAGAAAAAAAAACCAAAACCAAACAAACAAAAAAACCAACACACAACCACACACAACACACTTCCAGAGTTCCTAATGATCCCATAATGGTCCCAAAACTCATGCTTTTATTGCACTAACTAGACTGAGCAGGTTTTCCTACCTATTTGATGACACTGAAACAAGCAAAGTTAATTTAAAGCTTGCATTTCTTCCTAGTCCAACAGAAAGACTTGTGTCTTGAGTGAGAGCTGGCAAACGCAGAAGGGATTACCTGTGACTTCAAACCCTCTGTAGATATGTCAAAATACACTTTGAGCAAATTGAGCCTTGACTAAAAGCAGGTATGTGCTTTGGATGCTATGTCTCATTGCATCTGTTACAGGCAACGTGTCAGCCATGTCTCCATCCGGCTGCTTCTGACTGTGATGCAACATGACACAGTTTGATAACAAAAGGATGTAATACACCATAATGACTCCAGGCAGGCAATTGCAATGCGATGGGATGCGCTGCCATGTAGTAGCAGGTGACATACCTCTTCAATCAGTCATGGACTAATTGCTAAAGCCTCCACTTTAGGTTCACTTTGGAAAAAATCCTAAAGTCTTGATGATTATTTTCATCCAAACATTTCAATATTGCTTCCTGCTGCGCTCACCCTGGCTTCCCTTCACTGTTGCTGAATTTCCAGGTAGCAGCTGAAGTTATACCAAAAAACAAACAATCCCAAACCCAATAAATGCCTGGTATCTGGGCTACGCACAAAGCTATCCTCTTTGCGAGGGAATGCATATGCATTCACCCTTAAAAATTAACAAAGAGAATGCTGCGAAGGTAAGAGGTTATTCTTTATTTGTGCTATGGGAAGCAATAATGGAGATTTACAGTTCTTCAATACAGCAAAGGATTTCCCAGAATGCTGACTAACTGAACCACTCTGTACTTTATTGATGTACCCACGCACTGAAAACACAGGTTTATTAATAAATAGCTTGACTGAAGTGTGAGAAGTAGAGGGAGAAGGACAATGTCTCTACAAAAAGCAAGGAAGTGTGGGGAAAAAAGAAAATACACGCTTACTCTATGGGACTGGAAAAATATGATCAGGAGATTAATTTTGGGGATGGGGAGAGAAATTCAAGTGCCTGGGGAAAACACTGAAGAGTGCAGGGAGATCTATGGGAGGTCTGCGCCTGCAAAACATTTCCCCTCCTGTTTCCGATTTGCATAGCTGTAACCATCCTGCCATTTAATTCATTTCTTTTGCAAAGATGTAAAAATCTACTTTAAAAAAAAAACCAAAAAAAACCCCCAAAAAACCCACACACAAACCTGGCACGTACATGTAAACTGTCTGACCGGGGTTGTATTGCAAGCAGCATTGACGGAAAGCGAGCTCAGGACCACTGGTAGGGGATGAGCTCCACTTGTAACTCTGTGAACTCGGCTGTTCCCATGTCCCTGGAGCATCCTCCAGGCATCACATATCAGCCCCAGGCATCCCCAGGCATCCACAGCCTCCCCTGCACGGAAAACAGCGGATTTGCGAATGAAGCTACCCTCCCGCGCAGCCTGCTACCATTTTGCCAATGGACTTTCTTTTCCGTGCATCTCAGCTGCCGGTACTCGGCTCCCATCGCGCAGCAGGACTCTGAGCAAAGCAAGAGGAATAGCAGGGGAAAACGTCCCTCGCATCTTCCCTTTCAACTTCAGGCAGCACGGGGAAGTGTATCAATGTGTAGCAGATGTGCTGAGACCAAAGTGATCTCTTCCTCATGATTACAGTTGGTTATACCTGGGGATGCGCAATTTAATTCAGGCACAAATGTGCAAAGGAGAGTGGTACTAAAGTAAAATAAGTGGTACTAAAGGCTTTTTTCCATGCACCATAATATAGTGTTTTATTTCACTAGACCTGGCTCACACATATAAAGAAAAGAGGCACAGTTTGATACATGCCTTCTCCGATGGGTTCTGCTAAGTAAGTGTATTTGTTCTCAATGTTGTTGTCATAAATATCATGAAATTTCTTATTTGAAGTTTGGAACTAATGATTCTTTCGCCTTAATGTGCTACAGTGATTCTGCACCCTGTTGTTTTCTACCATTTGAGAATGCCCAAGGATGTCATTATAACTTCATGTATCAATATTAAACCTTTGCAAACAGTCGACTAAATGAGCAGTTATCTTTGCTTCTGAAAATAGTGTACTTTTTTTTTTTCAAACTTCATTTATCAGTAACTAGGTGTAGTCAATTGCTCTCCAGTATTGATCACAATATCTATAGCAGTCACAGAGTACCTTTGCTCAAGGTCATTGTAAGGTCGAGTTATGATCAATATGAATTGACTGTCTGCAAATAAATTTAAGTAGCTGACATAACTGAAAGGAGTATCTATTTAAAATTAAGGTGGACCATGTGTCCCTGTGTTAGAAAGGCTCCTGGACTACATAAGCACGAAGGAGGTACAAGTCATCTGAATGTGCACCACCAGTTCGGCAGTTTATCCTGCAATTAGAAGTGGACAGCTATGGATCTAATCCTGAAAATGTTTACTCCTGGGAGTAAAAAACCCCACAGTCTTCAGCCTTAGTCTGTAAGGAACTGACTCACTTGGGGTCAGACCAACTCCCTTGAAAGTAAATAAGTTAATATTAAAACAATAGATGCAGGGACTCTATTGCTATGCTCCATTTCCCATTGGCTTTTTGTACTCCATGGTCTGCAGAGAATCCAAAGAAAGCCAAACTTTTCCAACATCGATACCTACACCTTGTTCTTCAATTGCCATTTAAATATCCATGTCTACAGGCAGCCGTATTAAAATACTTCACATTGAAGCCAACAATCTTTTTTTTTTTTTTTTTTTTTAAAAATCAGTATATTTCTACAGTCCCTGCTGGAGTTTCAGAGAAGATCTACCTGAGCGTTTTAGAGTCTGGGGGTGGGAGGGGAGGAAAAAGGAGGAAAAAGAAAAAAACAAGAAAAAACCTAAAAGTGAGCAGAGTGTGTTAAACGACAATGGGCCCAGACAACACCAGCCAAGGGAGAGAAGTCCCAGGTGAGACAGGCTCTGGGAGAAGACCTGTGATCAGGTTGCTGGCCACTGGATGTCACTGCTGTCTACCCAAAGGTAGTCTACAAAGCATTTATGTGACTGTAAAAATTGTGGCTGTAGGAAGCGGTTTTGCTGGAAACATTCCACATAGTTAGGCAATTTCTAATTTCAGAAAAATAGGCTCATAAAGCTCAAGAAGGCAATACCCAACTTCAAGAGTAATTAGTTTCATTTGTTTGCTTCAGCTTTAGCTGAATGAGAAACACTAATAAAGAGTAAATTTGGGGGTCGTGAGTAGTTCCAGAAAGTTGCAGCCATTGTGCTGTTACAAAGGATATCTTCAACAGAGGTATTTCTTTCCAATCTCAGTCAAAAGAGCAAAACCAAAGCCTCACCTGAGAAAATTCTCCTATTTCTATCAGCCTGTACCTGCAGAAAGAGTATATTAGTTTAGCTTGCCTAAAGGAGGTACCACCACTGCTTCTGATCATTGCAACCAGCTACTCACCATGAACCCCACTGAATCAAAAATAATCTGACCAATACTGAGGAAAGATCTGGCTCACATCTGAAAAAAAAAATCTGAAATTATTCTCTATATTTAGACTATAGAGTCTATATTATTATTGTTGTTATTAATTGAAGCCATTCATCTTGGTTCATCACATTAGTGCAATGGCTCTACGGGTGGGATTTATGTGACCAAATGCAGATGTCTATCTTGCAGACATCTGAGCTAGGCTCTTCTCACATTCAGGCTAGAAAAAGAGGTGCCATTAATGTGGGATTAACCTCATCCTAAAGCAGATATAAAAACAGGCCAGATGAAATGCATTTTAAATGATCTGTTTCTCCCTGTTGGTTTAAAGGAAGCCCAGATTGACTGGCTCTGATCTAGACATCTAAAGCCAGGTGAACTCATTCTCACCCCCTCTGAGCTCAAAGAAAGCTGTTAAGGAAAAGAAAAATAGGATGTTCCAGGTGTTCAGAACAGGAGAACCAGTACAGCTCCTCTTAGGATCAGAGCTCTGTGTTAATTCACACCTCCAGAAGGATGCCTCAAGTCTTCCCATGAAACACTCTAGAAGAAGGAGCTCAGACCACAGGGGTGTCAACAGCATGAGGCTTCCTAAGACAGCTAGGCCCTCATAGCCTGCTTCTGCTAGAGGTCTTACTGTGTTAACTCCTAGTCACAGCTGTGTGTTTCTAACCTTCCTTTCTGGGTTGCTTTTCTCATAGCTGTGCGTGCTGAACCAGACCACCAAGGGGTTGGACAAGTACCAGACCTCATGCAGGAGAAAGCATGGGAATGCACAGCCAAAGCAGGCAGGGCGGCAGGACCAGCTTTTCCTGGCAGTATTGAGCCATCAGATCAGATCAGCCATCTCGCAAGACTACGATGATGCAGAGTAGCTATCATGCTGGGGGGTAGAGACCACCCGAGCTAGGCAGTGCCTCTCTTCAGGATTTCTGAGATGACAGTGCCAGCCCTACTTTGTCATTCAAACCTCAGTGCAAGACTTCTGATGTATCATAAATTTGAGTCCCAGCTGCACTTCAGGCTTCACTGACACCTCAAGCTGGATTTTCTGGTTGGCAAAAGTGATGTTGTGCTAAAAGCCACACAAGATAACCTAAATTCCACCCTACCCAAGAAGAAACTGGGTACACATAGGGCAATTCTGTGTGCACATCACGCATACAATGCCCATGCAGCCTCTCCTTCCTTTATCCTCTTCCCCATTTGACCCCATACACACAGGAGCTTTTTCAGCCTCTCTTGAGACATACATTAAGTGATACTCCACTAGTACCCAGAAACAACTGCTTTGTTTTGGGAACCGACAAGAGAGTATCAGTCACTTTTTGAAGCATCAAAGAAAGCCCCATGCTCCAGCTCAGATGCTGTAACCACAGGATCGACCTGGACAATGTCCATACCTTTGGCCTCACCACTTTACAGCGAGCAACAAAAACATTTGAAATAAGGAAGTATTGGTGAAAGACTGCTGTCTAGTCACGCTGCAAAGCGTTACCAGCTAGGCCTTCTGGGACAAGTCTTTCATCTTTAACTGAGATATTAAAGGGCTTTCCTAATAAAAAGATACATCATCCATTAGCTTATATAGAGAACCCAAATGACATGCTCACAAGTGTAGCAGTCTTGGGGCCCAAACCGTTCAAGAAGCAATTACAAAATCAATAACACATGCTGCGGTGATTACATTTGATTAGAGACAGCATAGGGGGAAAAAAAAAAAACCAAAAAACACGAACAATATTCACCCATACCCCCCGTCCCTAAAAATAATTTTTCATTGTGATGGTTCTGGTACATAAGAAGGTTTCCTCCTTACACATGAATGAAATCAGTCTGCTATATCAGTAGCAATGAACACAAATCAAGACCTTGAACACTAAATTTAGGGAAAGAGTGGAGCTGTGGCCATATGAAGTGAGGCCTTCTCCTTCAACGTTGGGCCAGAAGCCCACATCCCTTGACAATTTCGATGAAGAACCACATGCTATGGTTTGGGCTCATCCCTCATCACCAACTTATCTTTTTCTATTTCTTACACACCAAAAACCCCTTAGATTTTAAGTCATTTATTAATGATTGACTGCTTTTGTGAATATTCTTACTGGAAGTTAACAAATGACTTAATATAGTTCATCAGACTATGGCTTACTCCAAGGAAAAATTATAATAAAGTAACCAGTGTGTTTGGGATTTGATAGGGCCTAGACAGGCCAAGCTAGACTAGGCTGTTCTACTTTAGCATTAAAGACATACATATTTTAATACCTTGCAATGAAAACCTACAGCCTAGAAAGCCAGTATAGTAAAGCAAGGGAATAGGGGAAGGAGAAACAGAAGGCATCCGAGAGGAAACCTGTTGATGAGGCCATTCGTGCAAGAATCTACTCCGAACCAGCATAACCGCACACGTGAACCCCTCCTCAGCGTAGTTTCCAGCACTCCTGATGTCTTGCAGTACGAGGCACCCTTTCACTTGCTTTTTCGGGGGCCTATGTGCTCACTTCCACATACAGCTGAACTTTTTGGTCCTGAAGAACAGGACAAGTCCCTACCTCCTGTCATTTCTCATGGACTTGTAATATGTAGAGTTGACATCATGCTCACAGAACACTACTCCATCAGACTGCAACCCAGCCCCACAATGAGTTAGGGCTTTCTGAACTAGGAAAACAAATAAAACCCACAGAAAATTAATATTACAGCTCAAGGAAACAGAGGCACCACATGAGGCTGTGAAAAGAGCAAAGTGCTATGCTGCATGGAAAGGGCTGGTTGGCTCCAGAAGGTCCTGACCCCAAGTCTGAGCCAGGAGGCTCCTGGTATGACCCCCAGGGCTGTGCTAAGACAGTATAGCCATGGTATGCAGGAGAGAAACTGAATACAAGGTTTTACTTTCCCAGTCTAAGGTCTTAGTAGGTAAATTGTGCTGTCTCTCTAAAATGTATCTTCTAAAGATAAAATTCAAGCAGCTTGTTATGCAGTCACTATTCAAGCAAACTCCTCATGCTCAAATATTTAAAAGAGTCCTTTTGTTTATTTTTACTGTCTCCAGTGGGCTATTTGCTTGAGTCAAGACTGCCAGATTTGGTCCCATGGAACTTGATCTAAATAAGCTGCAGGAAGTGAATGGGAAAAAAAATTTCGTATTGTTCCCTTATTGCTTGAATTGCCTGAACTGCATTCAGGTAGTCTGACCTCTGTAAACATCTGTTAACATGCACAGAGCTTACATTCCTACAGTTTGCAAAATGCAAACGTGATATTAAAAGCATAAATATTTCCTTCCTTCTGAAAGCAAGTTTCCACCTTAAATTAAATTGTGTTGCAGCAGTAGCGAAGGTGGTCAATGCAATTAAATTCAAAACCTGAATGTATTGAACTTTCTGCAATTATACATGGGTCATCTCTGGACAATATGTTGGCCATCTGGTAGCATCTGTGCTGTTCCCACTAATAGAGTTCCTGCTGTGGCTCCAGGCCATGACAGGCAGCACTAAGCAGGTCACATGTTGTGTCTTTCAGCCATATTTAGGTCACAGTTTTGGGGGATGCAGGAATAATCTCATTGCACAAAGGCAATGAAAAAGAATAACCCCTCTCAGGTATTTTGTGCATACAAAAAGTTAAAGGAATACTTTTCAGGATTTTATCTGCTCCTTAGCCCTAGGATTAAGAGCAAATAAGTCAAGACAACTATTGCATTTAAAACGGCAAAGCTAACCCAGATATTTCTTTTCTCGCCTCTTTAGTAAGGCTCTCACAAACATAGGAACTGTTTACTGGTCTGCCAGAATAAGGTACCGAAAACAACACTCCCATCACTACGTCTTTTTGAGAAATACATCGCAACTCCTTTTTGTATTCTGTTTTGGTCACAAAGAGATGTTCCGGAATAATCCAAATTAGTGCCTGCTACATAAGAATGGGCCCCCAAATTCTGGACCAGCCTAAGAGGGAGAGAGTGGGGAAGGGAGAAACGTAACTCATTTTGCAGTAAATCTGCTAAAACTAAGGGCTTTCATGCCATGGGTTTCGCTAGAAGCCATTTTAGCGGGCAGACTAATGAAGAATTAGTCTGGTTGTCTGAAGCGGCATCACTTTTCAAATGAGGAAAAAGGCTACCAACAATTCCTATATTATACCTGTACACTCTAATGGCTTTAAGAGATGCGCTCACAAAGTCACATGCACCAAAGATAGTGTTTTAAAATAATGTACTACTGATGTATTTGCTGCAAAATTAATTTAATATGGATTTAAAAAACAATGTGCTCTGTCTCTTGACCAACATAAGCAATTTCAGTTTGACATCAATTAGTGAGTAGCTTTTACTCTTATAGACATATTTATAATGGAAAGGAGTGCATTTAGGCTTTAAGGTCCTGCCAACTAATCAATTTGATGAACTAATTGATAATAAATGTTAATTGACAACTAACAGCAGTCAATTAATTGCATTTCAAATGCAGCTCCAGGAAGCTGAGTTGAACATTATTCTACCTCAAGCTACTCAAATAATAGCTCAGCAATGACTTTGCAACAGGCTTCAAAGGTCAAAATGGGCTACTTTCCTATTTGTCATAAGATCTGGGAACATGTGTTCATAAAAAGCAGTGACCTGTGCACATGCCTGGTTTGCACCGTAATTCCGATATGATGGCTGCTCACAACACTTATCAACACCCCATTCATAAAGCTGCACTGTGCCGCAGCTGTATCAGCACTTTCTGTGTAAAATCCTGGGCTCAGACCTAAATTTCTCTTGGAGTGACACATGGGACTCGGGTCCTCCATTCAGAAGGGACATTTCTTCGGTTAAAGCTGATACTAATCAAGGGGGGCGTTGTGTGGGGTGAAGAGGAAAGTTCCTTTTTCCCCCGACAAGGTTTCATTTCCTTGAAATATTCTGTGCAGCTCCCAGTTCTTTTTAAGTCATCTGCTTGAAGGAAACATTTTGGTCTTTTAGCAGCAATGAAGGACAGGGCATTAGTTAGATAACAACAGTGTGCACAGGTAGGAGGATTTCTGGTATTTTCAACATAAGCACATTTTAAGAAAAGGCTACCTGACATGAGAAAGCGACCATTTAGTGGTTTTCTCTAATATTTTCCCCAGGCCTTGAAGTGTCCGAGATGGACAAGCCAAGTATATACAGGCACTGAAAAAACAGCGTGGGATTTGACACAGCACACATATTCAAATTATTTTATATTTGCGTATGCTTGCTTTCCAGCATTGACTTCCTTGCACCTTGCCTCTCCCCACCTGCACAGCTGTTGCAACAGTTCTCAGCCCCTTTAATTTCCTTCACCATGTCCCCTCTTCAAAGCATCATCCGCTCCCTTACCTTGAACTGCCCCCGCTCAGGCAGTGTTTCAGAAACCCATCTCTCTTCACATAATACTTTAACTGCTTTATTTCAAGTTCTCCCTGTTCAAAAGCAGACCATTGGGAGAGACGGCACCCATCAGACTCACAAAGCCCCTCACCTCTGCCTACACCCCCGGATTTTGCCAATCAACTTTTTAGCCCAAACTATGGTACTCCCCTAGTTGAGGGATAAGTGGTTACAACTAAATTGCCTACAGCCCTTTCAAAACTGAGCCAGAGGAGAAAAAAAAATCAGCAGGATTCATGCATTTTTCTAGGATAGAACTCCTGAACGTTACAATGCTCCTTATCTCTTCCAAATTACAGTCTGCTGGATCTGCTCATGATCAGCTGCGTCTCCTCTCTAATCCAGCAGCTAGTAGAGACCATGAGGGGTGCACGCTGGGAAACCAGGGGCTTCGGTGACAGTAGGGCTCTTACGTTCCCAGCTCCACTTGATGAGTTGCAGGTATTACTCAACTGATTAGTATCTAAGAGAAATAAATATCTAGGTGAAGAGCAGCTGGCCTCAGCTCAAAGTTAGATAAGAAAGAAATGGCAAGAAGGGAAAAACTGGCAGGAGCAATAATTTCGCCTTTACCGAATACTGCTCATTTAAGAGTGCACTGGATGGTACGTGTTCTTGGATCTAAGCTGTTTTCCGAACTGCTCCTAGAGCTAGCAAAATTAGCCAGATATAGTGCAGTTTTCCACCCTTGGGGCAGACTGAACCTCTTATTTCTGCACCCAGATGATGTGTCAAAATTTCTCTCCTTCCATCAAATGGGTACCACAATAACAACACCTCTGAGGACGAGAAGGAAGCTTCACGGCGGGCCTTCCCCACCACCGAGACACGACAAACAAGTTATGGATAGCCTCCCTCACACTCTACACACCCACACCAGGTCCAGCCCTGGACTAGGGTCCCAGATCCAACCCCATGGGCACCATCTATTCCCTACGCAGTCCCTGGCAGCAGCTGCATCCAGGCAGACCAGTGAGGTTAACTGTACAAGAGTCTGTTCCTGAGAGGCAAGGCCATCTTCATGGAAAACCTTAAGCTGGAGAGATTGTCTCTGTAACAAGTTTTGCTGATTTTAAGAAATATTTTCTTGTTCAGTTTTATCTTTCCTAAAGACAGGGGGGAAAAAAAAAAAAAAAAAA
>VZTL01000725.1:0-20750 GCA_013400535.1 Scopus umbretta
AGATGTTACAACCTGAAAAAGGAAAGCATTTGACTAATCACAGGTAATCTCTGGCCATGTAGGTTACTTCTCTGCAGGTTGGAAAGCTTGGTAAGGAGCAGAAACAAGGTGTTTCTACTAGGGGAGGATGCTTTGAGAATAAATGTGGGAGTGATTGGAAACAAACCTGCCACAGGAGCTTTTTTGGATGCAGGAAAATGCCCAGACTTGAACCAAAAACCATGAAGGAGATTGAACATTGTCTAGTCAAATGCTAATGTGAGTGGAAACAAAACAGCTCTTTAAAGTATTTTTGTACCTCCATTATTGTGTATTATGGCTCCTCTAGGATCCTGCCTTGAGTAATGGTGAGAGCTTGGTAATCAGGTCTCCAGTTTTCATAGTCCTCTGTGGCTAGTTGTTTTGGTCTTAGAAGGCCAAATTTCCCATGAAAAAATAGATGGGAATGCAAGGAATGGAAAAAAATGGACAAACAATTTTATTAGCAAGATTGATGCTGACTGTTCTTTAGATTCTGGGGCATTCTAAGGCAACAAATGGTATATTCTGGTATGCTAAAACTGTTGAATATGCAAATAGGCAATGCATATTGCAGAAAGGAGCATATAGCTTGTGTGAAATATGAATCTACTTCCTCTAGGGATAAATGGTTCACTAGCTTTGTTTTGTTTGCAGAGTTCCTTCCTGAAATCTCCCTTGACCTCTAGTACTGCTCACTACAAACGAGTGATGTGTGTGGTGTTACCTATGCCTATGGTGTATTCTTAAATTGAAAACAGTTGTGTACTGGAAATACAGGCATGCATTGCTACGGCTGTCTGGAGAGGAGCTGTGGGAGTGCTGGCGGTTGGGTAGGAGGTTTTTGGGACAAACCCTGCTGATGTGAATGAAGGTGGTATTTGTCTCCATTTGGAGCCTGCACAGATATAGGGAGCAAAAAAGTTCTTCTAGACTTGCGAGTTATATAGTCATGGCACAAATTTGTGATTGGGAAAGCTGAAATGAGAAATCTGTTGAACAAAATCTTTTATAAAGGAATAATCAGGCCAGCTCTGACCAGACTGACCACAAAGGTTGGTAAGCTGGCCTCACTCTTTATAGGAACTGTCTGGTTGAGGAGTTAATGTTGTTTGATTGGTAAATACATGCATATATGGGAGGAGGGGGAACATGTGGATCAGTATTGCATTGCAGCTGGTTCATGGCTGTGGACACTCTTGCTTCTCTGAAGTATTCATTTGCCTTTCACATTGTGAACTTAAGCTATCTTACTTGAACATCTCACCGTTTTAATTCCTAGATGGGAATGATGAGCAATCCCAGCCCTTATGGCCAGCCATATAGTCAGAATACTGGGCAGCAGATTGGAGCCAGTGGACTTGGGCCTCAGATGCAGAATAAAGCTGGACTGCAGAATAGCCTACCACAGTTTCCAATGGACAAGAAGCCAGTTCCTGGGGCAGGAATGCCTAACATGGTAAGCAGAATGAAAGGTGTGTCCAGAAAATGTTGTAGTAGACCAAAGTGTGAATACCCAGTGTGAATGGTAATTGACTAATTGGTAAAGTCTCCTTGTAAAATGAAAGGTTAATACTAGTATTGAAGAGCTACGGGAGAACTGGAATGCAAGTAGCTGAGCTGTAAAAATCTGGAGATCTCCAGAAACATCCTCTGAAACGCTCTGTGAAGAGTCTGGTAGAAACTGAAGGCTGTTGAACTGAAGTGATAAAAGCAACATTGAGTCCCTGAGCCTCTCTTCTTTGAGCATTCCTCAAATGTCACCTGTAAGAAATACAAAGAAGTCTGAAGAAATAAACAGAAGTACAGAAGTAGTACTAGATGTTGCCATACCTGACATTAGTTCTGTGGCATGTATTATCCTGAAGTTGTGCTTCATCTCTAGCAGAGACTAGGAGATGCTTGTTTTGAATGCCTACGTGCAAGTTTTCTGATGGAAAACGGTTCCCAGGACTTCCCCTTCATTCTCCTTTTCTAGAAACAGTGAAATTGAAGTACATTATACTGAAATAGAGGGAAAACTCTATCTACTCTAAAAGGTGCTTCCTTCCATTAATACAAGAAATGTGGATGCAACTTTCTAATCTCCAAAATGAGGAGGAGATTTGTGGTCTAGGTGCTATTAATATCTTCTGGTGGGTCTAGCACTGCAAATTAACCTGTGAGCATGTGCAAAGTTCTGCTGGCCTTTGATAAGGCAAGAGCTAGGACTAGGGGAGTGATATGGGGAAGAAATTGTGGATGGCAAGGGAATTATTGCCAGGACTGTTGCTAAGGGGTATATTTAATAGGAGTCATCCAGAACTACAGGTAGGTGGGCTATTCCTTTAATTACAGAATGTAGTAGTTGTTTCTCTTCTTTGATTTTGTTGTTGTTGTTTACTTGCTAAATGAATTATTCTCAAAAATAGATTTATTTATGGGAATTTCCTTTACATCTTCTCCAGGGCCAGCAGCAAGCTCCCCAAGTTCAGCAAGCTGGGATGGGGCCAACAGCTTCTCAAGGAATGGGGTCTGGAGCACCAACAGCAGATCCAGAAAAACGCAAACTCATTCAGCAGCAACTAGTTCTCCTATTACATGCTCACAAGTGTCAGCGGCGAGAACAAGCCAACGGGGAGGTGCGACAGTGCAACCTCCCTCATTGCCGAACCATGAAGAATGTCCTGAACCACATGACACATTGTCAGGCTGGCAAATCTTGCCAGGGTAAGTGTAGGAGTGGTTACATAGATGTGGTCAACATTTGCAGGATGAGAAGGGCTCCTAGAAAGAGAACTAGTGGGTGGCTTGAAGTAGAATGGGTTTTTTTAACCTATCTGTCCCCTTAAGAAAGGAAACCATAAACTACTTCTGAGCCTTTAAAGTTTAGGCAAGTTAAAGGGGACAAGATAGCACAAAGAGGTGAGTGGAGATCTTTTGCTTAACTTTGTAACTCACTGTAAGATCTTTTGGATGCTGCCTTCTGATAAGGGTAGACACAAAGCAAGAATCTGCAAGTAGCAGTCTCTCTGTCTTCCTTAAACAGAAGAGACAAAAAAAGGATAACTCTTAGTCTTTCCTAGCTGTGAAGGAAAACGTATGCTTCCTTTTTGGTAGCCTAGGCTTATCTGGGTTGCACCATTTGCTGGCATCTCAATTGCTTGGTACAGTCTGCCTGATGTATATGGTGTTACCCTTTGAGCCAGGGAGACATAGGCTTGGGTTTACAGCTTTCAAGTAAGCTTTAGGTGAGCCAATAGTACTTGAAGAATTCTAGCTACATTTTCAGGGCTAGTTGATGCTGAACTATTTCAGGTAATACTTTACTGACCTGTGTTGATAAAGATGTGTGTCCTGAGAGAAATAGTTGCTCCCTACCCAGTTTGTGTTGACCATGTGGAGATACTGGCAGTAGTTTGTAAAAGTCTTTCGTTCCCCTCCCTTTCTCAGTGGCACATTGTGCATCTTCCCGACAAATCATCTCGCACTGGAAGAATTGTACGAGACATGACTGTCCTGTATGTTTGCCTCTCAAAAATGCTGGGGACAAAAGAAATCAACAATGTAAGTCTGGGGAATTCTGCATATTGGAAAAAAGATAACATGCATGTTGGGAGTTAAACTTTCTTGCACCCAGGTGATAGTGGTGATGTTCTTCAGTCTGGGAACTTGCTTTAGAGTCACAGAGTATTTTTTTCTGTCTCTGATAAACTAGTATTTATGGAACCTTTCTAACTTTATTGGATTTTCCTAGCAGGAGAGTGGTAAGGGTGCACAAGTCATAGTTCTCTCAACCAAATGATTGGCTTTTCACTACCACCAATTCCAGCTGGCCACGTTCTGGAGACAGATATGTGCACACACAGAGGGTTGTTCATTTCAGCCCTGATGATATTTGATTCTGTCTTCATCCTTTGTTTGTGTCGGATGTCTTTTCCCCCTTTTCTTTGTGACCCCTTTGTCTTCCTGCCAAAATGTTTGGCAAGATTTTTGTCATTGTGTTACGTGTATGGGTGTTTTCCTCATTTCTTAATGGTACTTTGGGCTCTTCTCATGACTAATGTGAGCTGAGATATTTTTTGTTTTAAGAAAATTTAAAAAAAAAAAAAAGCATTACAGTGGCTGCTGAAGAGCTGTATGTACCCTTCTGCCTTTAGCCTCTGTGACATGGTGTGCCTCTTCTTCAGTTTGAAGCAAACAGATGTGTCCTAAATACTTAAAGCGGGATTTCCTCTCAGCAGCTCAAAGGGAAGACAGCATGTTGTTGGAATGGCTAGTTGGGTCAAAACTTGTCTCCCTGTTTCATGATAGGTTTTCCAGACCTGGTCTCTTTTCTGCATGCTCCTAGAAGGAGATATTTTGGTTCTGAACAGTCAGTGCACTCTTTATGTTCTTTCCCTGTTTTCGTGGACCTCTTTGGCTACCTCCTGCTATCCTTACTAACTTGGCATGTCTGTTTCAGCGCTGCTGGGCGGAGCTGCAGTAGGACTTGCAAATACTGGCTCTGTGGGCGTGGGGCAGCAGACAACGCCCAGCATAAACACTACCAGTCAGATAGACCCCAGCTCCATCGAGAGAGCCTACGCAGCCCTTGGACTGACCTATCAAGGCAACCAGATGCAGACACAGCCCCAGGCTCAAGTGAAGAATCAGCAACAAGGACAGTCACCCCAGAGTCTGCGCCCGATGAATCCTATGAGTAAGTTTATCTGTTAGCATCAAAATATAAAGTACAGGCAACTTCCCCATGCTATATCTAATGCAAATCTTCTTAACCTATTAGCTTAATACTGCTAGTTAATTAGCAAAAGGTATGGCTTTGCAATATTTTAGACTTGAGAGAGCAAGCTACTCGGTGGAACAGGAACATTAGAGGGCCTGGATGCCTTCTCTTGGAAAAGTAGTTCTCTGGGAAAATTTAATTTTTTTGAGAACCAGCTTTCTAAAACATTTTGTTTTGTATCTTTGTAATTATACTGTAATGAAAGTTTCTGGGGTTTTTTAAGAGTATTTAATGGGAAATGGATGCATTGGAATGCCTGTATTCAAGTGTACTTCCTTGTCACTCAGACTGCAGCATTTTACAGTCATATCTCAATATGTAATGTTTGCTTTAAAAATGAAAAGTAGTAAATAACAGACTTTCCGAATCCTGTCATGTGGACTCGCATAACTGTAAATTGGGTGGCTTATTGCAAAATCACAAATGACTGCATAATAATTTTAATTTGAAGTGCAATTAATTCTAACCTGGCTATCACTGGTGTCAAATGAAGTAGCATTTAACCATCAAATCTAATTTTGATAGTTTGAGATTATATCACAGGAATCTTTCTTGCCTCCAGCTCTTTGCTTGAGTTGCTTAAGTAGAGGTGTGGGGGTTTGGTTGGTTTTTTTAATGGAAAAGAGGAAAGGTGAGCTAGTAGAGATTCATCACAAGCTCGTATGGGATTGCAGTGATCCTGTCTATACACCCCATGACAAGCTCATATATGGACTGAGTGCACAGGAATGCCATGGGGAAGCACCTGAGAGATTGCAGGGGAAAATAGCAGTTGGTTGCAGTTTGTGCTGTTTCTGCACCAAAGGATGTGCTACTCAAGAAAAATCTGTTGGGTAGAGTAGACTTGTTGGTGAGATGATTGGTCCTCATAGGTTGCATGCGACTTGTATACTGCTAAAACTTTGCCTTCCACTATGCAAAGCATTTTTTTTTTTGAAAAAGGGGAGTGGAAGGTCCTGAGAGCTTAGTCTTAAAACAGTTAACTAAAATAAGATGGTTTTCTTCTGTGCATTAGAGTGTTTGACAAATAGATTAATTTCTAGAAGCCCCAAAATGTTATAGTGAGGGCCCTGAAAGATTGAAAGGAATGTATCATCAATTTTTCTGAAGCAAAATGGTTCTGTTCTTTATATTTATTCCTAGACGCAGAGTTTGGCCTGTGCATTCTTATTGGGCACTCCTTGTAGCACTGATAAGAAACTCGAATGAGATGGGGTGGAAAAGCTCTTGGAGAGTGAAGAACTGAAGCTTAATGTAGAAAGGACAAGCATGGAGACTGTAGACTTTGACTTGTTTCGTTATTAGGGGCAAGTGGCTAGGGAGGGAATTACAAGTGAGATAAGAATCATCAGGTCATCGCCTACATGACAACAGGTCTAGTTTAGGAGAAACAGTAGGATTTGGTGAGGACTGAGTAGATCAAACAAATGGCTGGTTTTGGCAGTTGAAAAGGGAGAGTTAAGGCAAAGGTTGACAGTTGTCTTCTACATCAGCTTGCTCTCAGATGGCAAAGTGAATCTGAGAAGCAGAAAAAAGTGACTAAGGGAAGAGAGGCTGGAGTCAGCTTTATGAAAAGTCTGTTAAACACTCGGTTGTGATAATAGAGGTATATGTTAGACTTGATATACTTAATTTCAGTGGATTTCTCTTGTATGCAGTATGTAAAATTCCTTGAAATACAGATTCTGTAGGATTCGGATGTCCTAAATACGTATGAAGCTTGGTAATGGCTTTCATGCTCTCACAACTTCACAAAGTGAGCTATTCAGAAGTTCCAGATAGAAGTAGGCTGCATTTTTCTTCACTATTTGAGTCTTAACTCAAATAGTTAAGCATGTGAAGAAAATAGGCAATTTTTTATGGTGATTGAGATCTGCTGTGATTCAGAAAAGCAGATTTTGGTACTTAACAAATTACTAGAGATTTTTCCTGCAAAGGATTGTCAGATATCTTGGTACAAAGATAAGAGATAGTTGTAGGATCTTTAAATATGGAGTGGGTGAGAGGGGACCTTGTCAGATGTAGGTGGTAGCTGATGTCTTAAGTTTTTGAAGCCTTTGTGAATATGTCCTAAGCCTCTGAATGACAAAAAGAAATACCCCAAACTGCTTTTAAACAAAAAAAAAAACCAGAAGTGGTTGGTAATGCTGAATCTTTAGGGAGTCACATAAAAGGGGTCTGGTGCATAATGTTTGCAGCAAATCTAAATTGTTTGTTTGTTGAGAAGTTCGGGAAGATGTGCAGAAGAGTAATGTGGTGTGGTGCTTTGCTTGGAGGTTGCCGGTGTTGTGCCTCAGACTTTTTCTTAGTTTGTAAAAAGAGGGTAAAGAGAGGAATGGTTAATTAAACTTCCTTCACAAAAATCAAAGTACTTGAAAGTCTAGACCCTTGTTATTACTGAACAATTACTGATTTTGCACAGTAAAGGGGCTGTTCATTTAAGAATACTTACTCTGTGTTCTAGGTGCAAATCCAATGGGAGTGAATGGAGGCGTAGGGGTTCAAACCCCTAATCTGCTGCCTGACTCAATGTTACATTCAACCATGAATTCTCAAAAGTAAGTTGAATTATTATTTGCACCCCAGTGATTTTATTCAGCTGCAAATGCTGATGATTGCCCATAACAAATGAGATGGGAGGGGGTGCATGTAAGGATATTGCATGCTTATACTGGGAGGGACTAACTGATCCTTGCTGCTAAAGGACAGTTGGAAAAGAAGCCTCATAGTTGTGATGTCTTTGTTCTTTCTAGTGGTCTTGGTGTCCCTTTTAACTTTACCACTACTTGCAAATTGACTTTTTTGAGCCACAGAGGTTACAGGCATTGGTCTGCTTTAGTATCTGGGCAGATGAGAAGCTCCAGTGCATTTACAGATCAGGGTGGCATACCACAAAGTTGCCATTGAGCTGCAGTGGGAGTAAGGGGCAAGTTATTCACTGAGGTGTAAAAGCAATCCTTGTGCTTAATAATCTCATGGCACTTCTTGCATAAACAGTGAGGTAAATTCCATTGATGGCTATCTTTCCCTCTGGATTTTGTAGCTTTTGTCACAGTTTTCCAAATCCTTGGGTAGGACAGCATGTACTCTTTCACAGCATTGTTTTGGTGTCTGTGCAGCTATTTCTGCAGAGTTTGTCCATTGATTAGGGAATGGCTGAACTAGCACTTTGTCCTAACATTATTCTAAAAGAGGCTATGACTGTAACATGACTAAGCTTGGGCTAGACTTTTGCCCTCAATTCTTGCTCTGTTTTTGAAGCCCCATGATGAGTGAAAGTGCCAGCGTTGCCAGTTTGGGAGCCATGCCAACAGCTCAACCATCCAATACCGGAATTCGAAAGCAGTGGCATGAAGACATTACTCAGGATCTCCGAAACCACCTTGTTCATAAATTGTGAGTAGCTAATACCAAAACAATCTCCAATTGGGTCAGTTGCTGCCTCTGAGGTGTATATGCAGGGCAGGAAGCAGTCTGGCTTCCAAAACCAGCAGACCAGGGAGTGACTTTTGTAGGGTCCGTGAGAAGGGAAAGTGGAAGCATGAAAGGTGCATTATTGCTTTCCTGGTTATTAGTGGAGCTGCATCTGCTGGACCGGGGCTGTTGTATTGGAAGTGTCCCACTCCATACACAAGCCATGTACACAGGGGTAGTATTCCCTGGGAGCAGTAGTGGTGCCACTGTTAGAAGTGTCAGTCTGTTGGAAGATTTGCTTGTTACTTTGTGTTTGGATCATTGGGTCACTTGCATGCTTTATTTTAATCTCCTTTCCCCTCACCCACCCCCAGAGTCCAAGCCATATTTCCTACTCCTGACCCTGCAGCACTGAAGGATCGGCGTATGGAGAATCTGGTGGCGTATGCTCGGAAAGTGGAAGGGGATATGTATGAATCAGCAAACAGCAGGGTGAGGTGCCATCCTCTGTCGTCCCGTTGTGTGCGTCTCTGCCGTGATCCCATAGTGATAGGGGAGGAAGAGGAGTGAAAGCACAGACGAGAGTCCCAGGCTGAGGAAGCGTGCGTTCAGGGGCTGCTGGATGGGAGTCTAGGAGCCAGCCGGCTGCAGGCTTCTGCCTGACTGTGCCGGGAGTGAGGGTGGTGCCTGTCAGGGTGTGCTGTGCCTGAGACTTTTCGGGGTTCCCTGAGGGCAACGTAAAGCTCTCGATTCTCCCCCCCAAAAAACCCTGTGTTTCTCCCAGAGAAGCGTTGGACGCGAGAAGAGGGATGTCCGGTGTTGGCCTACTGGTTGCCAGCAATGCCCTGAGCAGTGCCCCTTTTTGCCCTCCTGTCTGCCCGGCAGCCCCTGCAACGGAGAGCCACCCCGACACAAGCAGGAATGTGTGTGTGGAAGGCTGTTTTCCAAGCTTGGATCGGTGGGACCTGTTGCCTTTACTTTATGTGTGTGTCATCTCCTTTCCTGACTTGTATTCCTCCCCAACAGGCAGAGTACTATCACTTGCTAGCGGAGAAGATCTACAAGATTNCAAGTCACCTTTCCAGCATGCAATGAAAACCATATTTCACTTTTTTCCCTCTGTGCAGCTGTCTTGTATTTCACAGTAGTTCTGCTACTTGAATTTACCTTCCTAATGCTAAACTGACTATTATTACTATCAGATTCCCTGCTAACCATGCATTTGTATATTAGAATAAAATTGGTTTTGGAGAGGAGTTAATGATCAAAACTCTCATGTTACTAAAAAGTGTAATGTCCCTTTACAACATTAGGAAGGGATGAAGTGCTGTAGGCTGTCGGGTATCTAGTGTATTTTTAATTGGGTAATAGATAAAACCAGATAACACTGGTTATTGTGGATGATCTTTTTAGTTAGAAAGTGGAAAAGGCCATCTACTGACATTATAATCTGGTATTTCCAGTTAAGTTCTGTAAATAATTGAAATACGGGATTTTAAACTGCATGTTTCTAAATAGACTTACATCCCTTACTCTGATTTAACTTTAACTAAGAGAACTAATTTTTTTTTAACTATTTGAGCCAAAATCTGCTTTAAGATTTTTTTTTTTTTGTCTGTGATTTGGGACTGACAGGTCTGGAGACTGAAACAGTCTTTCTTAAAACTGAGTGCAACAGTTCTGCAAACATACTTTCTAAAGCACACCCCACCTCTGTCTCTCTCCTGAAAGCTTTCTTCTCAGACGAAAAAGATTTTCTCTTCATTCATTCAGTCCTGTGTGTTCTTAGATACTTTATGGTTAATAATTGAGTTCTTAAGACACCTCATGGGAACAGATGTATAGCTGTCAATGACACTGTAATAAGTTCTCTAAGACAATAGGGTCAACATTTGAATTAGTCAGCTGAGGAGATAAAGAACTTCAGTTTGGGGATATATTTTTTTTTTTCCTGACACTGCAGAAAGACCCAGTAGCTCCATGCATATGCTACAAGAATCTTAATCTGAATTCTCTTTCTCCTGCTTACATTTGAATCTTAGTAAATCCAGTTCTGGGTCTTTTTATGCTTGAAGTCAGAACAGGATTTACTGAGATGCATTACCAAGACCCAAGAAAGATTCTTAAAGGTTGATGCTCTGACTTCATTTGCTGTAAATTCTGTAGAAGGTTGATCTTCAGTAGTAGATGTGACACTTTTGGTTATTTATTGTGTACTCCAGTAGTTCTGAAACCTCAGATCTTTGATAAATACTCTATTGAACCATATGGTTTTCATAGTGTTTTAAATCTAGAGGTGCAGTAACAGTGTAGAGTGGTCTGTAGAATTTCTGGGGTCTGGAGTGTTTGTGAGCTGTTGAGTTTGTTGTTGTACCTCAATAACATACTTCAAATTTGTTGTCAATTTCTGAAAACTGACTCTTAAGTCAGAGGATATTTCTGTCAATGGGACATGCTCATATTTTTCAAGGAAGTTTCTGGTTTTGCCTCACACTTTGAGGACTCTTCAAGAGTGGTTAGAGTTACTGGACTGTGTCTGCGTGCTTGTGGTGTTTTTTTGTTTGGTTGTTTTTTTCTCCTTTTACCACATAAGTTTTAGCATGTAATTACCACTAAAAGGTTTGGTGGATAAAACCTGGTGGTCTTCTAAATGCCATAATCTTATTCCAATATCTTTTTTTTTTTTTTTNCAAAATCTTTTTTCATTTTCCTTTTTTTTTTTTTTTTTTTTTTTTCCCCCAGATGGTCCTCTTCCTGACCCAACCCTCATACGTGCCAATGTGCCAAACCAGATGATGAATCGCATGCAGGCACAGCCAGGTAAATATTTGAAGAAAATTCACTACTGTGATTTTGAAGGGATCTCAGAATTGAGCTGCTCTTGCTGAAGTGTCATAGCCCTTGTTTCACCTGCAATTTTCCCATTTGATTAAGAAAATCACTATCTATATTGTATAATACTTGCATAACTATATATATTATATATATAAAATATGTATCTCTAATAGCATGTCATGATCTTGTGAATATAAGAGCTGCATGTTGGCCGCTTGCTTTTGGAACTTCTGATTGTGTGAACACAGGATGGTGGGGTCAGTCAAATGTGGTGGGCCTAGCCAGCTTAGATTGAGGACGTGTTGGTGGCAGAGGGGAGATAGTGAGAATTATTGCTCAGAAGGAAGGGGTAGAACCTTTGTTAAGTATTCAAGAAGTATTGTAGCCAACATACAAAGTACTTAAGGAAGTGAAGATACAGTTTGGGATTTAATAAGTGAATTTCTAATATGTAATTAAGATGATGCAACTTCCTGTAGAAAGTTGATCTTCAGCAGTTGATGTGATGCTTTTGGTTGTGTATCATGTACGCCAGTAGTTCTCAAACTTCAGAGCTTTGATAACAGCTAGTGGAAACAAGTCTTTTGGGGGAAAAATAGTCTATATTTTGAAGGGGTATGGTAGCTTCACTTTATATTTAAAATTGTTCCATGTAACTGGTTGGTAGAAGGAAATACTTCCTCTATAGGAGTGCATGCTTGAAAACGGTCTGCTAGAAAATGAAATTAGGAATAAACTGAGAGCATTTCTTCTCCAAATGTTGAATGGTGCCCGAAGGAGAAGTCAGGCCTTTGTTTATAAGTGTTTTTTTGGCACAAACGCACAGGAATGAATCAGTTTGGCCAGATGAATATGCAGCTGTCACCGATGGGACCCCGGCAAACCCCTCCTCTTCAGCACCCTGGACAGCTAAGCCAGGCTGGGGCCATGAACCAGGTCAGTGTTGCGTATCTTCCAGGGTGTTGAGCTCACAGGTTTGCTTCTGTTGGCTGTGATTTCCTTTAAATGAATACATAACTTTTAAAAAAATCAAGCATTATTTTTTCATTCTCTTGACTCTTTGCTTCCTCCTTTTACATCTCCATTGCAAACTTTTTCTGGTCTGTGGTAAGCTTTTAGATCTTGTTGGTAAAAATTGCCTAAAAATTCAGTTTAACTGGCGTTTTGTGCTGTTGCACCCATAAAACAAAGAACAAAGATAAATCTGAAGTCACAGTCAGTCCCAATATGAAATCAATATCCTTTTCCTTAGCTTACAAGGGAAATCATCATAATTTCTGTCTTTTGAGAGGAGCTATGAGCAGGCTTTCCATATTGTATTCTACGGATAAGTGGCAAGCATCAATTTCTGCAACAAGATAAATGTTGTTTGTAAAATGTTATGGAGGTGCACGCATAGTGTGTGAAATGAGTTCCTTTCTTTTCCAACAGATGGGATTTCCTTCACGTATGCAGCAGCCAGGAGTTGGCCAGCCTTCTGGTCAGAATCAGTTTCTACAACAGACGCAGTTCCCTGCTTCTTCCCCAGGAATGAACACAGCGAGCATGCCTATGACTCAGCCTGGTAATCAGACACCAGTTTCTCAAGTAAGTTTCTGATTTCTGGAAGTGAAGTGGTGTAGTGGGCTCTGTCATATGCTGGTTTCATTGTTCAGTTAGTAGTAATGGAGGGCAACTTGTTTTCTCAAGATGCTTTTGGAATTACAGTCTACTGAATTCATTTATTGAGATTCTGCATTTTCTTGATGTAGCACTGGGAATGGCAAGGGTGAAACATTGTTAGCTTGTTCTCAGGCTTAAGTTTAAATGTGACAGAGGAATTTTTTTAAGTTCAGTTTTAAGGAGCAAAGAAGACTTTGTTACTGAGCATGCAGTAGTTAAGAATTTTGTGCTTAACAGTGAGGCAGCAGAGCCTGAGAAATTAAGGAAGTGTGGAGCAATAAATCATAAAAAAGCATGTCTGTCCAGGACCAATGTGTGTTACTGGCTTTGGGGTAGGAGGGTTATCGCTACTAAAGATCTGAACTTACAGTCTAGCAGTTTCCTTTCTGTCCTTTCCATCTCCCTTTTCAGCAAGAACCTTTCAGGCCAGGAAGAAGTAGGGAACGTCAGTTTGCTTCTCGTTGATGCTTCTTCCTAGTTTGCAGGCAAGATTATTGTGGAGTGACAGCTTTTTTCCTTAACCAAATCAATTTTTTTGTAGTCTCTTAATGGTACAGTTACAGCTGTACTTATTTCTGATGATAAATTCAGTTTCCAGTCTTGGGGATGGGGGCATGGGCACACTAAGAGTATTTGAATGCAATTTTTCACTGCGGTGCATTGTCCCATATTCAGGATGTACAGATCTGCAGATTTAGAAAAAAAATATTTTGCAAACTGGGAGTGTAGGTGTGCTGTTCTTTAAACATATCACAAGTTATTCTATTGAAATGTCTCTTTTAGAGCTAAATAAACTTTAAAACAGCCTTATGTTTGTGTGGAGCAAAATAAATTGGATAGACCATTTCTCCTTTTGAAATAGAGTTTAAAAAAAAACAAGGATAATTTGTCACATTTTTAAAAGTATGCCAGTAACTGTGGGAAAGCAGCCATTTGACAATAATTCCTCTCTTCTATTTCAAGTTATTGCAAATGTGTACTTGTTTCCGCACAGGCACAAATGACCAGCGCTTCCTGTCCTGTGAATTCTCCTGCAATGGCTCCAGGTTCTCAAGGGAGCCATATTCACTGCCCACCTCTTCCACAGCCTCCCATGCACCGAAATTCTCCTTCTCCAGTACCTAGTCGAACCCCAACACCTCACCACACACCCCCAGGCTTGGGATCACAGCAACAGCAGGCAGCAGCAGCTGCCACTGCTGCCCCCACACCTACGCCTCAGGCAATGCCACCTGGACCACAGTCACAAACTATGCACCCCCCTCAAAGGCAGACTCCAACGCCTCCACAGGCACAGCTGCCTCCACAAGTCCAGCCTCCGGTTCCAGTTACCCCTTCTGCAGAGCAACAGCAGCAACCCTTGTCACAGCAGAGCACGACTGCATCTGTTCCCACGCCAACAGCACCGCTACAGCCTCAGCACCCTACTACACCTGTAAGGAAATACTTTTTGTGCTTTCCCTGCAAATGTTTTAAGTGTAAGGTTTAATTTTCAGCTGGTCTTTATTTTTGTGCAAGTCTGTGATAATTGAGGTAGCTCCTGGCATGTTTAATATCAAAATAGGTTTTATTGCATTTGGGAAATAACCTTTTTCCATCAAGACAAGTCTATAGATCATCTGGTGTTTCCAGAGAGGGAGTATTTTCAGAATTCTAGTGCATGTTTTGACATTCACTGTGAAACATGGATGAGGTCTTTAGCTATGTCTACATATGTATGGTGGTGATGTACAATAGGGAATCAGTATGTAATTATATATATACCCTAGGCCTTCCAGTGCTTTTTTTTGCATGTTTTTCTGCAGTTGTAGTTGTGTTAGCAGTATGTTCATCAGGTGAAGCAAGTAGAAGGACTAGAGTGCATTTAAACCTGGTGGAAACGTAGTGTAGGTAAAAGGTAGATTAGAGAAACAAAAATAAGTTCATCAGAAGACTGATTGCAATGTGTTATTTGTTCCCTCAGCTTTCACAGCCAGCTGTAAGCATTGATGGGCAGGTATCCAACCCCCCATCCACCAGCAGCACAGAGGTGAACTCTCAACAGACTGTTCCAGAGCAGCAGCAGCCACCCTTGCAGGAAGTGAAAATGGATATTAAACCAGATGAAGGGGAACCAGAACAAACAGAGCTGCAAATGGAGGAGAAACCTGAGGTGAGGTTGTCAGCTAGTTGTTCGGTAGAATATCTTTATCCTAGTGCTGCTCGATGCTTACTGTCTCCATGCAAGCCATTCCTTCCAGAGTTCAATGAGAGCTGTAGGTTCTACCTGGTGCTGCTGTTTTGATTGTTGTCTTCCTCTGTGTTTTAAAAAAGGGTTTCTGTTTTGTGGTGAAATGGTGGTAGAAGCCAGTGGCCACAGGAAGGACCATGATAATGTGATCGCAGCTGTGAGGCTTTTTGGTAAATGCCAATGTAAGAGGGCACTCGGGTCAGTCCTTTGGATGTTATTGGCAGCTGTTAAATGTTAGAATAGCAGATATGCACATGATGGGCTGCTTTACTGGGCTCTGACAACCTGTCTATGCGGGCAGCTGGTAGCCCCAGTGTAGGAGAAACTGTCAGACCTGCCTGAAGATCAGGACAAGTACCTGTGTGTCTGCTTGCAGCTCAGAATTGGTTAGCAGCTCATCATTTCTACTACTGCAATGTTTAAAGACTCGTCCTAGCACATCTGCTCAAGTTTTAGGCAAGTTTTGACTACAAAGTAGATACCTTTAACCCTAGGAAGGAGTGGTGCACAGGATGACAGATAGGTTTAGAGGACAGAAATGTGGATGGGTGATTTCACAGGAGACTAAGAGACAGACTCCAAATTATTTTCCAGGTTAAAGTAGAACCAGTCGTGGAGGAATGTAAACCAGACCCAATGGAACAAGAAGAGAAGAAGTCTGAAGTGAAGACTGAAATACCAGAGGGGGAAGAACGACCTACTACTCCAGCTACTCAGTCTTCTCCGGCAGCTGGGCAGTCTAAGAAAAAAAGTGAGTATGAACACTGTTTTGACTGAAATTCACTGCATCTCCCTAGAGAAATCTTTGGGTGGGAAAAAAACTGAGCTTTTTTCCTCGGTACTTAGTAGGCTTATATGGGTTGCTCTTCGTGGCTTTTGGACAAAAATGTCTAATAACACAGGTGTTTGTAATTGGCTTTGGGCAAGTTCTTTAAGGTTTTAGTATTAGACATTAAGCCTTAGTAAAATTGTCAGTACAACAGAGATTTGAAATACTCCCCAGTTACAGATTTTTCTAGACAAGTTTTTTTCTGAGGACCTCAGAGAGGGGTCATATTTGGAATGTAGACCAGCTCTATTAAATTTAGTGGTGTCTTCCTATGATAAAACCAAGATTCTCTTTAGTATTTTGGCCATCTCCTTGTGTCCAGGTGATCATTTTAATATCCTCCTCAGAACTCAGTGTTGCAGAGGATAAATGAGCCATGCTAAGTAACTTAAACCCAATATCTGTAGTGTTTTTTCCACAGACCTCACATTTTCCAGCAGATTTCTTCCTTACAGCTCTTTCTGCTATCTTTCTAATGTTGATTGTTTTTTAAAAGTTTTCAAGCCAGAAGAGTTGCGACAGGCACTTATGCCAACACTGGAGGCACTTTACCGTCAGGATCCAGAGTCTCTTCCATTTCGACAGCCTGTGGATCCCCAACTACTAGGAATTCCTGTGAGTGTCTTAGCAAGATACTTTCCTGGATTTAATTCAAATCTACTGTGTTATGACATACCTGTTTGAGAACAGCTTAAGTCTGTCTTGTTAACGTTTTTATATTGATGCATTTGAAGAGGTTTAGCTTAGGCAGTGGAACATAAAATGTCTGACTTAGTTTTGGTTTTTTTCAAAAGTTTGTTCAATTCTGTGTTCCTTTTGATGAATAAGCAGGTATACTGTACATTGAAGTGATTACCAGCAGATCCCCAGTGCTCTGTGGGCTTTTTATGGATGGTGTTTCATTGTGTGATGCTTCTGTTGCTGAATTCCAAAGGTGTTTCTTATCATACATAACATTTGGCTGAATATGTGGACAGTTGAGCAGATCAGGACCACTTTCAAAAAAACCCCTAATTATTAATATCTTAAAAGCAAGAAGGAGACTATTCAACTTCTTGTTTAAGTCGAATTTTCTGTTTGTTTTACAACTATCTTCAGAAGACATTACTATCCTTCAAGGATCTATGTGTTTAAACTCTCTGGATTGACCACACAAGTTTACTATTTATACACAAACTTGTATACATAGAAGCCCTACTTAGGTACTTTGGGCAACACTGTTTGCCTGGAAGGTTTTTTGTTTGGTTTTGGTGTGTGATTATTTTTTTTTTTAGGATAGATACTGCAAAAAGCCATGGCCTGTTGTGTTATAAGCAGGCATAAATGTTGCTAATATTCTTTAAGAAGCTCTCAATTGGCTGTCATATTCTGAGGACTTTTGTAGGAGAAGTGATTCTATAACTGCTGGGGGGATTGGAAAAAGGCATTCTTTAGAGGAAACATGGTATCTTTTATCTAATAAAGTTATTTCTTCTTGTTTAGTAGAGTGTTTGGTGTACTAAAACCAGTCCCTTTCTATTAATGCTCTTGTGTATATCCTCAGATCACAGTGGCTGCAAAAACATGGCCACTTCCTACATTTTATAATGTTTTGCTGACTAAAATTGGAGTGGCTTTATTTCATCAGGAGTGGAAGAGTGGTAGAGCCTGAGAAATAAACGAATAATGAAAAGGAAGCACTGGGGGGTGATATGGTATTGCTTAAAGACTTCATTGTATGTCACAAGCAGTTTGACAGTCAAGTCAGGGAGGAACCTGTTTTTCTTGATGTACTGCAGAAGAATTTATATGCTGAGAATGCACATAGTTCTGTAGTTGTGTTTTGATACGCTGCGTATTCTTGCAGGATTATTTTGACATAGTGAAGAACCCCATGGACCTTTCTACTATCAAGAGGAAGCTAGACACAGGACAGTATCAGGAACCGTGGCAATACGTAGATGACATCTGGCTCATGTTCAATAATGCCTGGCTGTATAACCGCAAAACATCCCGGGTATATAAGTACTGTTCCAAACTGGCAGAGGTGTTTGAGCAAGAAATTGACCCAGTTATGCAGAGCCTTGGGTATTGCTGTGGAAGAAAGGTAAGAAAATAAATATTTTTCATCTGCTTCTTCCGGGGGTGGGGGGGGCAGGGGCAGCGGAAATACAGCAGTTGCAGTTGTTAACTGTTATGGTGTGTCAAAAATTTTGAAAGTTTACTAGGATCTAGCAATCCTGAGTAATCTGATTTTGAGGTTTTTATGGATCTTCTATCCAGTGCTTAAATCACCTATTTGTATACAAGCCCTTGGTGGGGTGGGGGGGAGTCAGTAACTGAAGGCTTATTTTTATTAGGGCGCACCCGTTCGCTATTGCAAATTAAACAGATGTGGTTTTGTTACTGCAGAAGTGCTCTCTTATTTCACTGTATATTGAGGCTGTGTATTTCCATTGTCTTGTTCTGATATGCTTTCCATCTTTGGAGAAGAGTGAACTTGAGAATAACAGACCAGTGAACGTTATTTTGTGACTCCAGCACTTCATACGCTTGCTGTACTGTACTGCAGCGCACTTCATACACTACTGTACTGAGATCTGTGCACAGAATAAGGTGGAAGTGATTGTCTGGGTCATGCTTGCTTCCTGTGGAGAGCAAGTGAAAACATGTATGAGTACTAAGATGACCCATTCCTCTTTGCAGTTGGAGTTCTCGCCACAGACGTTGTGTTGCTATGGCAAACAGCTGTGCACAATCCCTCGAGATGCCACTTACTACAGTTACCAGAACAGGTAAGGAAAAACTCACTTGGTGCAGTTTTGTGCATGCTGCAATCAATCTGTTAAAAGGCATGCATGTATTCGCATATATACCCTCTTTATATCTGTACAACTTTGTGTTTTAAGATAAAAATTTGCTGGAAGTACTCTTGAGTAGTTTACCTTGTGTGTTAATGATTTCTTTCTGTAAAAGTTCACTGCAGTCTTTACTCTTCCTCTTTTGTTTGCAGAAATGTGATGTTTCACTAAACTTTTATCCCATGGTTAATTAAATCTTCAGTTATCTACAAATCATATATACAAGTCTAGTGTCTTTTGCTCCCTACCAAGCAGCAGTATTTTTCATACAGAACACTGAGTAAACTATGCAGCAAGTATATTAATGCTCATAATACATATTTTACTTGGCAAGTCTTTGTTTTTCTCATGATGATAACACCAAAGAGCAAACTTTTGTGGTGCAGATCTTCATTGGAAGATGTGTGCATTCAGATCTTCAGTAGATTGATGATTGATTTTTCTCCCCAAGTTTCCTTATGGGAGTTTTCTTGCAGTAGCTGTCAGCAGCTTTGTAAAGTGCTGTCACTTCTACAGCTCTTTTGAATATTTTTTTTTTGATGGAGTTTATTAAAGGATTTAAACCTATTTGACTTGTGAAAGAAGGTTTCTTGCTAGGCGTCTCTTTGCCAATTGAGGAAGCAAGGCAGGAAGAAACAGGGAAATATGTGCTGTAACACTCCCATATCCCCTGGCCTGTCACCAGAATGTACCTGTTAGAGCAGAGGGCTGGTTAACTCCAAACTATGTAATCTCTATCAATTTAGTTCCTGCTCTTCATTCTTTCCAATACCTTAAACAAAAAAAAAAACAAACCCAAACATCAAAAACACTAAGACTTTTACCTGAAAGCCAAGAAGATTTTGCAATTGTAGTTTTCTTAGGCTTCTGGTCAGGTGAAAGCAACCAAAGAGCTACAGGAGTTATATCTTAACCTTCGTAGGCTTCACAGAGGTTTCTAGCAGTGAATGGAGGTTTTCAGGAGTGAAGAAGTAGAAAATAAGCTTATAGTATCCCATAATAACTATTGTAGTTTTAGACTTGTGTAGTGTAGAGCTTTTTGTATCATTAAGTTAGTATCTTCAGTTTATGTTTATCTGTGGGCAAGCACCAGATGGACCAAAGGACTATTACTGAAAAATCTGACATGCTTTACATGTTTTCAAACATTAGAAGGGAATGTTTGCACTATAACACATGCAAACATGTGACTCTTAAATTACATTATATACAAAAAAGTGTATGTATCTATAGACTGAAATGTACAATTCCAGAAGTACTATTCTTTTCATTATCTCAGATGAAAACTGGGAGAGAGGGTTGAGACCTGTTTTTTTAGCTTAACAGCTGCTATAGTGTTGGTTTGTGTGGCTTTATTACAAACTTGTTTGAATTTTCTTTTCTCTGTTTTTATTTTTAGATGTCTTGTGTGCTCAGTTAACATGCCTTAGTAATGGGGAGGCCACAGTTTTAGAACATTTTTGAGGGCTGGGGTAGAATCTTGAATTAATCACCATTTTATTAAGGTGTAAATGAAACCTTTCTCTGTAATGCTTGCTGTATTGATACCTGGACTGGTCTACACTCAAAATGGACTATGGCAGAATCATATCAATGTAGAGCATTATGTGTGTGATTAATGTCAGGTATTTAGTTAACATACAGTTTGACAGTTCTATAATTAATGTCTGTAAGATTTTTGAGGACAGATTTTATTGTTCTGTAAGCTTCTGATGTTTAGCTTTCCCTTTCAACTGGGAGAGAATCCTATGGCCTTTCAGCATTTATACATTTAAGATGGAAGATTATCCCTCTTCCATTGATCTTCTGCAGATCCTCCTGCCAGCAGAACTGCTGTGCTGATGTACAAGTCAGAGTAGCAGTTCTTCCTTCCTTCTGCTCTTTCCCCTTTCTCATTTTAATTCTTTGCTGTATGTGGCATGGATTATTAAAATGAAGAGGGTATGGGTATGCAAAAATGGAATACTCTTGTTTAATTTGCTTTAATCATTTGCTGCTTGTGAACCCATTTGAGAGATTTAATGCTAATCTGTGCTTTGCCTTGGCTTTCTGCTTTGTGTTGTCTTGTCCTGCTTCTATGTTTTTGTTTTTGTCCTGCAAACCCCCATTTCTTTGTTTGTTCGTGTGTGTGTTATTTTTTTATTTCTCCTTCATGCT
>VZTL01000727.1:0-23549 GCA_013400535.1 Scopus umbretta
GTTTTATATGCATGATGCAAATTACAAAGGTGCTCCCTGATCTATAAATTATATATAATATAATTAATTAATTATATAATTATAAATTATAAATTATTTGATAATGTAGAAGTATTTTTTATAAACAACGTTGAAATATCTTTTCTTTCAGTTTTGTTCATACGGCAGTCGCTTAATGGGAAGAGGGTACTATGTCTTTGACAGAAGATGGGACCATTTTCGATTCGCACTAAACTCCATGGTAGAAAAACACTTGAACTCACAGATGTGGAAGTAAGTGGGATTATTACACTTGGTGGGTAGTTTAACATTTTTAGTTCTGTAAAACTTCTGAAGTAAACACTCCACGGGCAGCGTTTGTAAAATTACCTCTGTATTAAGGCATAGCAGTGATACGAATACAAGTTTTCTCTTCTCTGTTAAGGAATATGCAGCACAACAGAACAGTCTCCTATTCCGTTGTAAATTTCTGCTGGATTTAGGATTTTTTTTAGTCCCTCTGAATCTCGGGAGGAATAATACAGTAGTTCTGTTAACATTACTTAAAAGTATTCAAGCTCAGTGTTTTCTGGGTTTGGAGATATGTTTTGATATCATATCATTTTATAACACACAGGTTAGATTTTGCCTAGATTTTTATACCTGTATCATGTACCTATATCACCCATTCGGACTTTGCTCCGTAAGGCTCATGTGTTGTAAGATAAGGAATTCAGTATGCATTTGCATGTGCGGAAGAGAGAATATGATAGTTTTTTAGTCCATAGCGCCCTTAATGTCTTCAGGGTCTTAAAATTCTGATTATTGCTCACTATTGAAGCACCTCAATACCATGTCTGCAGGTTCCAAGCGCTATGGGCTTTGGCTACACAGATACATTAAAACAGACTGCACTTCTAAAAACAATGCTAATTCTTTTAAAAAAATATATTTGAAAAGCTCATGGCATCTGCAGATAGGGTTGATTTTTTTGGCGATTTTCTGCTGCAGAATATGCATTCTTCTTCCAATGTAATGACACTAAAGTGCAGTGTTTCATGTCACTGTTTATTATCAGGACTGTGTTATATTCATTGGATGCCAGCCATTAGATAAACAAGGTTTGATTTTTATCTGAATATATTTTTGAAACACTAAAGCTTGGCTTGTCTGACTAACCTGGTAACTTGATGGTAACAGCGCTACTGTGCTGGGAGACATAGTTTGGAAATGGTTGGGTTTGCCGTAAAAGGGCCAGTTTCTTGTCTGTTTAGAGACAGATCATGCTTGATCTGCAAAGGGTTCGTCTCTTCTACTTTGTAAATTTGGCTGTTAACTAGTGTCTGTCACCTTCCACAGATAAAACTAATTTGGTTTCCTTAAATAGGAAGATTAAAACTTGTTATCTGTTGGCTTTGTTTGGCAGGAGAAAAGATACTCAGGCATCTGAGAAAATGTGTCACTAGTACCACTACTATCATGAAAAACAAAAATAACCTCTATGGTACTTATACGATAGAAGAAATAAACAGGCCTCATCCTGCTCCCACTCAATCCAATTGTAAATGTTTTCCCAAATTATAGCTGTTCATGTAATCTCTAATATTTTAATGAATTCCATCCATACTGACTTGTCTGTATAACACAGGAAGCTCACAGTGCTTAACCCCTCCTGTATTCTTCTGTTGTCCTCAACCCTCTCTGGACTGATCTTTTCCTGTCTTCCCCAAGCAGAGCTACGCATAAAGCTGTTATTTTATAACCAGCGCTAGTACAGCGCTGCAGCTGTGACTCATCCCGCTGAGACAAAGGGTAAAGGGATGCAAGGCCATATTTTGAGAACGATAATGTCATTTACAAAGTACTTTTTATCCCTAGTTCTCAAAGTACCTTACAAAGGTGGGTAAGAAGTATTGGCCCCTCTCTAAAAACAAACCGAGGAATGGATCTGAGAAGTAGCTTTGTTCATGTAGCAAGTCACAGGCAGTAGGACTACCTCGTTTCTGGCTGCATGGACTGTATGTAATCCCTTATGTAACTGTGCCATAAACAGTGTTCTGCCTGACAGTCTCCATAGGAGGAATACCAGGAGAGAACACTTGTAATCAGGATTTGATTTATGATAAAACAGCACACCCAGTGCTGCTCTTTTATCATACTTCTTTGAGGGCAAGAGTAAGCCTTTAAAAACTGAAAAGGTGTCAGTAGTGAGGATAACAAGGGCAGAGTTACGGTGATGTACAGCTTCTTAACAAACAGAAATAGGATTAAACTGTGAATTAAATTTCAGTCTAAATAATGAAAAAATATGTCATGATAATTTTCCAAGAGACATTATGGAAGTCTGGTTCTTTGTTAACACTGGACTAGATAAAATAATAGAAGATGGTGGCTGAATAGAAAGGAAGTTGAATACATTCTACAAATTTCACAGGTAATATTATTAAATTTTATTCTCAGAATAGTATTCAACTAGTTATCAAGCTTATCAAGCATCGTTTAATACTCTGACAATTTTTCAGTATCAGTGAAGTTAATCAATAACTTATCTAGTTAATCCTGTCTAACCACGTCTCAAATGAGCTGTTGGGAATAGCACTGCCCTGGGAAAGGGATGAGCTTTCCTCCTCTCCTCTTCGAGCTCAGCGATTAAGTGCTTCACAAACCCCCAAACTGGCTCATTTACTGCCCTCATCAAACCTAACTTGTGAGTTTAGGTTGATGCTGAAACTGTTCCACAACTTGAGCTTTCAAGCAAAACATATGCAGTGAATGAAACATAGTGACTAGAATGTTTAAAGAGCCCACCATCAGGCATTTTATTTGCATTTTTAATTGTTTCATCCAATAGGAGAGGAAAAAGGGAAATTAAATTAGTAAAAAAGTAATTAAGTTGTAACACTATGCACTTAATTGCTACATGGGGCACTTGTGCTGAAGTGGAGCTCAGTTCTGGTTTAACTTGGTTACACAGTTTAGGGCTCATGTGCGATGACAGAATTTTATAGGGAATTAAGCTGCATAGTTCTTTACCTAATCATCTTCTGTTAGGTCTCCGCTGCCTTCACAGGTTTAATGTGCCTCATTTCAGAATTAATTTTTAGGAAAATATACTTTGTGACCCAGCTTTCCCAAATCCTTCCAATATTAAAACACATGTGTTTTGCGTTTTGTGGTTTGCATTCTATCCCAAAGAGCCTCATAATGGAATTGCAAGTGTAAAAAGAGGGAAAAAAATCAGAAGAAAAGCATTTTTAAGCTGTTGTACAATGCAGAGCTGATTTTGAACTGTGAATATTAAAATATAAGTGATTGGTAGAATAAGAATCAAAATTAGAATTAACTAGGTTTGCCTTTTTTAATAAGTTGGTCCTTCCCAGAAATCATTTCCTATCTGCACTGTTTGGATGGAATTTTTTATGTATCTAAAACTTTCTCCCCCTCCTCCCCCCTTCTCTATTTAGGAAAATTCCTCCTGCGGCAGATAGTCCCATGCCTTCTCCAGCAGCACATGTCTCCACTCCTTTTCCAGCATCAGTCTTGCAGCCTTTCAGCAACCCCAGTGCGGTGTATATTCCTTCAACACCTATCAGTTCGAGAATCACTTCTTCTTCTTACATAATGACATCAGCCATGTTATCAAATGCAGCCTTTGTGACAACGTCAGATACGAATTCCATTATGTCACACACTACAGCTTTTCCTCATGTGGCTGCGAGCCTAAGTATCATGGACTCAACCTTTAAGGCGCCATCAGCTGTGTCACCAGTGCCAGCAGTCATCCCTTCCCCATCCCACAAGCCATCCAAAACAAAAACCAGCAAATCCTCAAAAGTGAAAGACCTGTCATCTCGGAGTGATGAGTCTTCAAGTAACAAAAAGAAAAAGCCGCAGTCATCGTCCTCATCGTCCTCATCGTCCTCATTATCTTTGCAGACATCTTCCTCGTCTTCATTTTCAGGGTCCCACAAAAAGAACTGTGTCCTGAACCCCAGTTCAACTTTGAACTCCTATCAGGCTACATCTTCCTATAACAGTATGTCTGTGCACAATACAAATAATGGAACAAGCCCACTCAGTGCCAAATCGGAGCCCTCAGGACGGACTTCATTATCAAGTAGTTCAACAGACTCAGTGAAACATATGAGCATGGTAGTAAGCAGTATTGACTCTTCTAATCTGTCTGTATCTTCTCTTGTGCACCACTCAGGGGACCACTCCCTGGGAGCACATAATGCAGTGTCTTCTCTACCCCTTTCTTTCGACAAATCAGAAGGAAAAAAACGTAAAAACTCTAGTTCTAGTAGCAAAGCCTGTAAAATCACTAAAATGCCTGGTATGAATAGTGTTCATAGAAAGAGCACTGCCAACCTTATTTCTGCGGTGCCAGATCCTACAAGCAGCTCCATCTCTCGGCAGGTAAGGGACGCTCGCAGCTATTTTTTTGCAGGTCATGTTTGACTTCCTTGAAATATTTCATGCATTCTGAAAAGAAAATACTGTGTTTGCTTCAGATTGTTTTTCAGCACGCAACTTACTTTCTAGGTTAATACAGAAACATATTTGTATTTCTTTTGTATCAATCATAGGAAGATGCTTTCAGCGTTAAAAATATATACTTATATACCACTTTAAAAAAATATTTTATGAGGTTCTTTAATTCAGTTAATAAAGTAGCCATGTGTATCTTTGAAAGTAAAATTGGATGTCCAGAATGGATAAATAATTTTTAGAAATTAATTTCAGATCTTAATTCTCTTCTCTGAAATAAATTGTGTCATTAAAACAGGAAGATGAGAGTCAGCATTTCTGTTTGTTTCTTTTCCCAAACTTGTTGCTGATTCATCTTTTAATGTTATGCAAGTCTCCTCGTTTCTCTTACGTAAGACGCATCTACCTTCCCCTGTGGGGAGAGTCTGAGATGCCTGACCTCAGGTGCTGTTTCCTGTTTGAAACTGGAAAAATTAAGATCTTAACCAGATGGCCTTTAGTGGACATTTGGGTTTCTTTTTTAGTGTGCATGTGTTCAGAATATAGAAGTCAGTGCAACAGATAAGGCTACACACTCTTACTTTCTCTTTCAGTGATGCTATATAAGGACAAAAGTATATGTGAAGTAAAATTTGGTGGGAAAACTGCCGATACGATCTTTACAATGATCTACTGTTTCATTCTGCTGCTCTGTCCAGTGCTGAGCAGTGCACAGAAAACAAAGCTTGGCCCTGGCCTCTGGAGGACAAAACCATAGAAAATAGAATACCTCAGAAAATCTAGAGAAGGCAGCTTAGGGGATTTTTTTTGTTTGTTTCTGAACTGCTGCGAAACTCTCATTTCCTAAGGATGTTGCACGTAAAATGGAATTTCGAAATGAAGAGGGTAAGATCTCGGGCACAGCAATCCATAGGTAATAGCAGGCAGAAATGGAAGAAGAGAATAAACGAATTCTAAAACTGTTACAGCAGACAGAATGAAGTCTCAAAGAATGGCTTAGCAGGTATATTTTCTCTTCTCTACTTCCAGCAGAGGTGCAACTGAGATTACTTGTTTGGCTTTTAAAAATGGGTAGTGGCTTGGTCTTTCTATTTTAAGCCTTTTAAATGTGTCCTGCAATCAGAACTAATCTTTTAAGTCACTGAAGTCAGTGGAGGATGCAGTAAATTCTTCCTTCTGTCACACACCTGATCTTTGAACTATGTTTGTGCCCCAGAAGATTAAATTGCCCTGAGATATACTACCTCACATGCAAAGAAAAAGTGAGTACAAATTGTTATTTTGGTACAAACACTGGTGGTAGGAAATGGATTGTATCTTCTTTTCACAGGACATAGACTGTGAGTCTTACAGATATACGCAGGAGGTTCTCAGTTCAAATTCTGACTCCCCTAGTGGTTAAATCTGTACCTGTGGGACGTTCCTGTTCCAGTTTGTGATGTGTTTCAGCATGTTGCACAGTAATGGAAGTAAATAAACCGTATAGAATCAAACTGGAGGTCTTTTCTGAATATTTGTAAATATGTGAGTAATACTGATAACTTTTCCTTCAGTAAAAGGTTAAATATATGTAACGAGTATAATGATACACAGATTTTTAAACATAATGTTTTTATAAACATGTACAGGTGCACACACATATATACATATACACGCATATATGCGTGTGTATGCAAAAGCTGGTCACGCTTTCCTCTTATTGCTGGTCTTTGGAGTTACACTAGTAATCAAAAATGGGAGGTAAAGTGGAGTTGACTATAGTTCAGATGTCTGGCTGGCAGCGAATTGTCTTTGTGACAAGGATACTGAATTGTATGCGGTAACAAAATAGACATTTCCTACTGTATTTCTGCTATAAATAAATGAAATTTGTACCCACTTAAGCATATGGGTCAAGTAATATTACATACCCTACATGTGAATATTGAAACTCTGGAGAATACAACACTTGAAATCACTTTTAAGCTCTGCTGTTTGGAGTTGCTGTGTTCTAGAAATGCAATCACAGTAAAAATACCACCAAAAAAAAGCAGTGTTACTTAGAATCCTGCTCCTGTTCCCTGACGTAATTGGGCAGATTAAATTAAGAACACAGGAAAAAGCTCAAGCGACTGTGACAGGCTCGGGTATTTCTTTTTCTAGTTTAATTCGAGACCAGCCTGGGTAGATAGCAACTGCAAGTGTTAACCACTGGGGTTTGACGTATACTTTGTTTTTAAAAGAGAAGAAGGGGATTAAGTCCTGGCCTCACCCTTATCCTCTTCAAATGGTGTTCCCATCGTTAAAGACCCGACGCAACTGGGAATCTTTCTTCTTTTCACGGAGCGCTGCAACGGTTGGGTCTGTCTGAATTGCCCCCTGTCCTGGAGCGCTGCCCCTCCAGCCCTGCGCGAGGGCGGGGGGCGAAGCGGCTCGACGCCCACCACGGTGCCGCGTGCTGCACTGCTCCTCACGTTGTCTTGCTGTTAGTCGTGGTGGCACTGGGGGAATGAAGCCTGAAGAGGTGTAATGTTCCCGCTCATGAGTCTAGGATCTCAGCAAGCCGATTTCTCAATGGCTATTTTTGCCATTTAAAAAAAAGATGGGCATGCGTTTTATTATGAAAGGATTTTACGCATATTGTAATGGTGGATGTAGAGAAGAAAGGTTTGTCGTGATGTTCTGAATGGATAGGGAAGATTTTACAAGGTTGGGTATCTTTAGTCAAGATTTGTATACTGAAGAAAAGCTTGATGTGGCACATTACTACCTCGGGAAGAACAGCTGTGGCGTGCAAAATGAGAAGCTAAAGGGAAGAGGACAGGCAGAGGCCTACCCTTTTACTCTGTGCACCACGGGAGCTGCCTTCGGACTTGGCTGTACATAAAAACTTCAAACGTTTCTGGATAGAATGTGAATAGAGAACTGGTTTAAACAGTTGCTGTGAGAAAGGGCAGATGTGGAGAGGGAGGCAAAGGCTACCTTACACGATATACGTGAAAGGGCAAAATAACAAGCGATGTTGCAGAAGGCAAGGAGAAAACAATGATGTTGGTGAAAGCCCTGCCAGCCAGTGCCACAGTCCCAGCTGTTCGGTAAGAAACTTGCAACTGCGTTTCTCACTGTTGGGAAGACAGGTCCTCGCTGCCTCTCCTTCGAATGATTAAAGCTGACGTTACTTGAAGTCCATTGACCTTGGGAATAACTATTCAAAATCCAGCCCTCTGCCATTCGCAGGCAGGTGTCCGTGGTTAATTTTTATCAGTCTGTAACCCCTGAGGAACTGCTCCTCTGACTCAACAGCTGTCTCCCCTTTCCTGTCGCAACAGAAATATCTACACTGTGTTTATGGGTCGTCGCAGAAAAACCTAAGACAGACTGCTCTCGCAGAGTGCTGTAATCTCTCAGGCACTGGAATATGCAGACTGAATATTGCAGCATTTTAACTAAGCGCTTTAACACGTACGTGCGTGTACCGTCGATTGGCATTCGTTCCGAAAGAAATTCTCTGATGCGGTAAATTGATAGTGTCACAAATTTAAACCTCTGGAGTTTGATTCTTCGGGTTAATATTTGCTTTACTGAGCACTAATAAATGAAGACTCTCTATGGAAGAAAATGGAGTAACTTAGGGCACACCGTGGTGACGGAAGGGCTGCTGGGGAGGAGTCTGTGACCTTGAGCACCCTGTGCTCTCTCCCTTGCTCACCAGCTGCACTAAGTGACTCCAGTAACCAGAGAAGCTAGCATTTCGGTCTGGAGAGGTGGGGGTTTACAACCTGTATTCCCCCCGAAACCGTTTCTTGTGTTGTCTTCCGACCTGTAGTAGTATTTATGCGCCTTTTACGAGTTTATTTAAAGTATACAGGCTCTGAGAGATAATTATGATTCTGTCTGAAGAAGCGTGTCTTTTGCAATAGCAAAATACCTGTGTTCCAAACGCAAAGCCATTAGTGCCACTTCACGCGGGAAATAGGAAGGCCGTTACCAGCATCTGCATTCAGCTGACAAATACGCCTCTCACTACTGCTCAATTAATGTCTTTCAGATTGGAAAAAATAGCAGCGTAGCTTTGTCACAGTCCAGTCCTTCGAGTACATCAAACCCCGTACACAACAGACAAGTAAGTTGCTTTTAAAAAAAGTGTATTTAAGTAGTCTGTAAGCCGTTTCGAAATATTTTATACTGTATAACTTTAAATACAATTTCCTTACGAATACAGTTCTTTATAGAAGCCGTCTTTTGGTGAACTAATATTATTAGATTTCTCTTCTCACTTAATTTTTTTCCAGCTATTTTCCCCTCTGAGATTTATGAATAACAAGTTTCCTGCTTGGTTTTCACCACCTGTAATACGCCTCAGGTTGGCTTACGTGCTGCTGGCTGGCTCTTGCTTCGGTGATGCAAACGCGGCGGCAGCAGCAGCAGCTGTCTGCGCGGGATCCAGCTCGGCTGATGTGGTTTTTCTATCCAGCTTCCCCTGCTGAGCGAGACGGCACAGCAGAGCCCCCAAACTGGCACCGAAGGGGCAGCGTTTAAAAATAGGCCAGAAGTGAAAGCAGCACAGGGAGAACAGAAACAGGACAGAGAAGGCGGGGGCACTTGACTATTCGGAGGAAGTAATGTGGGGGCGTAACTAAGCTAAGCATAATCTGAATTCTTGGACTGTGGGAGATCCTTAGCGCTCCCACCATACCTGGTTATCACACAGACTGCTAGTCAGATGACTATGTTAAATTCCGTAACTTGGCTTTTTTGTGAGGACAGGTTCTTGACCTGTGATCCAGTCCTTATCTGTCTGGAGGACTGATAGTCTCGTTTATTTTTAATATGGCCCCTACTGTTTGACTCTCCAAGTTGAATAGTTTATCGAGAATTTGTTATCAAGATCCTTGGTGTGAAAAGGTTTCCCACCTCAGCAAGGTGTAGTCACTAGTAAAAAACAAATCCAGAGGATTTTTCTGTACAACCAGTCAGTATTTTAGAATTCTGTTACATATTCTGGCTAAATTATACAGGAGTAGTTACTTCAAATAGCTGTGCTGCTTAGTTTCTGCTGTGTAGACACAGCAAAAGAATAGTAATGACTGTAGTAATGATAACCCACAACTGTATGCCTGTTAAAAATATTCTGAATCGCTCGCATCTTGAGATGAACTGCCAAACAGTAAATTCTTTTTTTTTTTTTTTTTTCTCTTGGTGCTGAATACAAAGCAGTGTATGTATGGAAGAACTGCTCTGAAGGGAAGAAAGTGGAAAGTTTCTTCACATTGCTAAGGACTGGCATTTTGCTGTGGGAGACACTGTCATCCAACTGCCAGTAACAAACACGGGATAAAGCTGCCCTGAAGTGCAAAACTGTTTGTGCTTTAACCTCCTGCTCCTGTGTTAGTATAAAACACACACTACCTGAGCAGCAGGGCTTGTTGGGATCTGTTGCCTAGATCCCATGGGGAACACCTAACAGCGCAAAGCATTCATTTTGTGGCGGCCTTATATAAACGGAGGCCGTTGCTGAGCTTCCCAGCTGCCTGTTTCCGTAACTTTATCAAAAATAGAGGTGCTTGCTTCCTTGAAGCCCCACAAACTCTTTATTGTTAAAAACATGTTTCAGTCGGGTTGAGAGTTGAATACAGAGCCCAGAATACAAACACAAAAGAAAATCAAGATGTATTAAGTTTTGTTAAACTTTTTTTTTTTTAAACTCTTACACAGGATTTTAGTGTTTGGAACCATGAATAGATGAGCTAGCTAATGAATGCTTGTCACCCTCAAAATAAATCTGAGCTGCTTTGTTGACAGCTTTCATCTCCAATCTAGCAACTGAATAGTCTCTAAATAAAATTTTAGTCTTAAACTGTGCCATAGTATTTCTTTATGCAGGTGTTATTAATTAGGTCACAATAAATGGATTTGCAAGTACCTGCTGTGGCAGTGAAGACATTACTGGGGGACCCCGCGCTCTCTTGGTTTTAGCGTTAGTGTTGTTACAACCACGATAACCAGGGAGTCCCTGTGAAGCAAGGTCTGTAGGCAGAGCCGATCTCTGCTGTGCGCTGGGTTTTATAGCTGGAAAAAAGAGGCAAGTTTTCACAAATACAAGTCAGAACAACAGGCTTCGAACAATGCGGTTTGAAGTAGAATTGCAGCCGTCAAGCTAAGTGCGAGTACACAGCAGTTACTCTGGACTTCCTCCCCTGTGTTACCTGGTCAGGCAACCGCTCGGGGTTGTCGGCTGGTGCAGGGGGGGAGTGAGAAGGGAGGAGGAGATTCTTGTTCCTCAAGAGAAGGGAGAGGGAGGGGTCCTTCACTCCGCACGGGGTTGAGTGACCGGGTGAGGACGAGGCGTTCGGGAAGTTGCGGTGGGCTGTAAAGCCAGCCTCGTGTGAACCTGCGATCGCCTGCGTGCAGGCCGCCTGAGAAAGCTAGCTTCCCCGCTCGCCTTCCGAAGGCGTCCCGCCGGAGCCGAGAGGGCACGCGGCAGCGCTGTGAGTCTCCTGCTGCCGATAACGGTGTGTTTCCCATTGCTGAGTGGCGGGAGAAAGGTGCCCCGTGGTCCCTTTGATTCCACACAAGTAGTTCCTGCCGGTCGTTTGTTGAAGGACGCTGAGCGCTGGGGTGCTGCGGTGGGGCACTGCTGCTGTTGTGGGCCTGCCTGCTCGCTCCGCTCCCACTGAACTCGGGTTAAACTCGGACACGTTGTTCTCAATTCATGTTTAATTTGAATGCTGCTCCATCTATTTCAGACACAAGCAGAGGCTTGTATACCTAAAAGCATGCCTGTTCTTCCAGCTATTGTTGCTTTAATTAAAAAATACTATTTTTCCCTACAAAACCTACTTGTTTTTTGACAAACGTTAATGGAATGGTAGTTTTACAGTCAAATTATTTGTGCCTGTTAATACCAATTATGTATTAAAAGCTTGTTTTCTCCAGAGTTTATCCTTGTTCTAGGTTTATAACTAATCAAGTGTTTTTGTCTTCATAGCATTTTTAGGTGCCTGAATGTGTTAACACTTCAAGACCTCAGTATGCGGTGGTTTTTAAATACTGAGTAACTAGCTGATTTTATTAAGGGAAGGTGACAACGTGTACGCTGTGTGGGGATTCCCTGTGCATGGAAACATGCTGTGCAGAGGAAAAGATTCTTCAGAGTCGGCCTCTAATTGCTGCTCTTTATCTGTAACGATACACCAAGTTAATGACCATGAGATTCACCAAAGCTTACTAAAATCAGACGGTCCCAAAAGGAAATACGCTGTTTACCCAAAGCAGTTCCTTTTCTTAAAGGTCTAATGTAATCAGCACACAGGGAGGGAATTTAGTTCAGGGATTTGAAATAAACGCCCGCTTTGAGTTCTGTCAGACGCAGATGTTATTGAAGTGTTATATACTGAAAGACATTTTGTGATTCTGAACCTGGCTCTGGTTTCTCTTTTAGAAGACATCAAACCGGACTGGTAGAATAAGGACTCTTCCGTAACAAGGAAAAGGAACCAGCCTATAATCTCTAGCTCTCAGCAGCCCTACTCCACAGGGTTTTTCTTTTCTATGTCCTGCAGATGGATTTAACCTTTTATGAATTTGTGGTTTTAAAGAGAATTAAATTTACAGAAAACTGTAATAGTGATTTGTTTAGTTTTTCACGTGTATTTGCCACTGATCTGTGCGTTCTGCTTGGTTATGTTTCATGCCTTTTAAAGCTGTTAGCGTTGCAATGCTCCCTTTGTTTCCTTACCAGAACACAGCGGACATTCCAAAAAAAAAAAAAAAAAATCTAGATCATGATTTGAATTTATTTAAAGGCTCTCCAAATTTTTTCATTAACTAAAAATTACAGTAATTCTGTATTTAAGCTTGTCCTATGGATAAAAATTGAGTGCATTTCTTCGTAATTTGCAAACAGCTGGGGCACTGCAACTTTAGGGACTAATCCTGACTGGTGCTCTGTACCTACAGCATTTAATAATTTCAGTGGGAATTCTGAGTGTTCAGCCTCTTCCAGGATCAGGCTCTTAAGGAATCTATACTTCAATCAATGCATAGAGGATTTTTGCACCAAACTGTAATTAATGTTATCAGGGCCTCAACGTGTAAAATCCCCGCATCTCGGTGGATTTCTAGACCCTTACGATCGTAGCACTTGATAACTGCGGTAAACAGTTTGGGTTTGCAAGGACAGGAGTTGAGCGGATTGGCTTGCATTAATAGAATTGCACTGACAGTGTTTCTTATAGGATTACTGAATAATTTTTTAATAAAATATAGATTTTATAATCAGGAAGCCAATACTAGGTACTGGAACAATAGTACAGAGGAGTTAATTTTTATTTCTACAGTGTTAAAAGTGCACTTATATGCTGGTTTATTTACATCTTGGGGGAAGGCGAGAGACTGCAAACAGGGAGATTATTACTACTTTCTTTTTTAAAAAAAGAAGGCTTAAGGCAAATTTTAAGACTAAAAATGTTTAAGCAATTATAAACAAGGCTAGACCCTTTGAAAAAAGTTTAGAAATATTCTTAAAATAAATTTTTATAGTGTTAATTTTGTAATAATTTATGTTTTGCTATACTTCAGAGCTAACTGACCGGTATAGTTTCAGAAACAGTATGAAACTTAGGAAAGTTTAAGCAATGTTTATATTTTTAAAATGTTCTTTGAATTATGTTTTTATTGTACATTTCTTCAGACTGAAAAATGTGTACATATCTTTGTTATTTTTGCACAATTTTTGTCTTGTTCAGTTTTAGGAGCAGTACTATGTTGATTTTTTTAATTTATTTTGAGTTATGAAACTGCAGGAGTTTAAAAATCTCAGTAACAAAGTCATCCTCTGTAATCAATGAACTGCTATTTCTGGTTGTTGAGGGAAAACAGTGGTTGTGAGATTCAGTGGTTGCTTCTGAGAAATAATGCTAATCAATGACTGAAGGAGCAATTTTGTAGTTTTAGGAAGCTTTAGCTCTTTCCACGCGTCTTTTAATTGCAAAGCTGGAATATGGAGCCTGTCCTCTGAATGCTGCTTAAATTTTTTTTCAACTGGCTTACACCTGACAGCATTTCAGGGAAGTTAAGCACCAAGTAAAATCCCACAGTGTTCTTTCATCGTCAAAGAATCATTATTTAATTGCCTGTATCAAAAATTTCAGCCTGAGAAGTGAAACGGAAGTAAACATTTGAAAAAAATGGACACAAACTGGACCAGCCTATGACGCATTATTAGTGTAGCATTCACTCGGTAGTTCTTTTTCTTCCCCATTTGCCTGAAAATCTTGCGATTTGTTTCCAGCAATAGAGGCTCAGAAGCTTTGGTTGTGACACATACGCAATGCATAGGCCCGTCAGCCATAAAAAGCGACTTGGATAACTTGTATGCCTTCTTTTGTATTGATGTAACAATTGTAAATAGTGCTGATCGACCTTTGTAGAGAATAGTTTATACAGCATATTCTATTATTGCTGATTCTCAGTGAACTATTGTTTTAAAAAAAAGAAGAAAAAAAGAAATTTTTCTATTTACACCTTATATTTTGTTATGCTGTTGACCCATGGCACTTTAACAAAACTCTGTGGGTTTTGCATAGCTGGTCAGTCATGGGATATATTAAATAACTGTTGTTGCACAGAAATGAATTTGCACCTGCTATATTGTGCTTTCCTACTACAGATTTTAGAACCTTTTCCAGAAGACTTTTGAAGAAAGCATGTCCAATCATTCTAAGAAAAACAAAAATGCCATACTTGTACAGCCAATTTCTTTTCTACAATCCATATTTTGTAACACTAAGTATTTTCATTCTTTGTCCTGCACCTTTATGTATTAGCAGTATCAAATAGAATTCATTCCATGCTTGTGATAATTGTAAGCAGAATAAATGTCTAAAGTAGGTGTAAATAGTAAATTCTATGGCTTACAGTTTAAAAAAGGAAAAAACAGAACAAACATGTATCTGATTGATACTGCCATGGTTCAACACCGGGCCTGGAGATATTCTCTAGTGAGCGATTGTATTTTTTGTTTTTTGCTTTATTATTATTATTTTTTTTTGTAACATGGCTTTGTAAATAAAATAATTTATATGTTTGTAAGAAACAGATGGGGTTTGTCATTATTTATCGTTGCAAAGCAAAACCGGTATGTATTGCAAGACAGCCCCTCCTCTTCCCGGAGGCTGAAACACCCGGTGCGGATAGCCAGCGCTGAGAGTGCCACTGGTCGTTCCAAAAGATCTGCCCGGCCCTCTGTACGGGGCTGGCTTGCTCGGGGATTCTTTTTGGCAGTCGTGTCTAAAATAGTTCTGTGCTTACATGTCAGGACACGTGTGACAATCAGCTACGGAGGTTTTGGCGCTGATAAATCACTTTTAAATTCCTTTGCTTAGCTGAATGCATTTTCTCATTCCTTGTCAGCATAAGAATTAACTTTTCCCGAGCTGCTAGATTTAGGAATTCTCACTGCAATGGGCAGTACAAACTTACAACCAGTCTTTTTATCATTGGTAATACTAAAAACGCAACTTTTCTCTAGGCATTAAGATTCTGGTTTTGTGTAAAGCCTGTTGCAGTTACAGATCGAATGAGACTTACGTTGTTTGTTGGCTTGTCAGCTCTGCAGAGAGGACTGCAGTTGTTTTCTCTCGCAGCAAACCTCTTCTGCCAGTCTGGGGAGGATGTGCACTTTTATGCTCCTTTTACGAAGTATCTGGAAACTCAGTCTTGCAGATACTGTAGGGAAGATGCTCACAACTATGGCATCATCTTCCTTAAAAGCGAGAAAGTTGGGCTGCAAACCGCCGTTTTGTGTGCATACGCTCACAACTGGCAGAGGAGATAAAGCGGGCCTGCGTTACAGGAAACCGTAATCGAAGGGGGAACGTTTTACCTTCTAGGTCAACAGCTTTTTGTGGAATGTCTTGCATGTTCTGGTGCACGTGGCAAAAGCTAATCCCGAATGTCCCCTTTGCTGTCCTCTTTGTGCCTTGGGCTGAGCTGCTTGTGTTTTGAAAACTTCTTTTTTTTTTTTAATCTTGAGTTTATCTTTATTAGTCTAGAAAAACCGAACATGGTGAAGTAACAGTAGATACTGAGTTTCATCTGATAGAGCGGTCTCATGTTCGTAAGATGCTTTGCTATTTCTAGCAGCCGTTAGAAATTAAAGCTACAGCCAAGAAAATGCAATTTTGCAGCCATGAGTTATTAGTTGCTTGCCATCATTGCCCGTGGCCAGCAAAGGCCGAAGACCACTAAATTTGTTTTTGCAAATATGACTGAGTCGTTTTTTTAGCACTTGCAGGTTTGCTGGGATGATTTACAAGCTGTTCTCTATTTGGAGTTGGTTTCCCCCACCCTTTTTTGGTTATGCAACAAGTATTTTGCTCGTAGCAGTAGTCTTTTGCTTGTATTATCTAACGTGCTCTAAATACCAACAGTTTCAGAGGGAAGTAGATCACACTGCAACTTTTTTATTCATTGCACTCTAGTTTTTTTGCTTCTGTTTTTACCACAGAAATATTTATTTTAGAAGAAAGTCGTTGCTGTCTGCAACCAGTATCTGTTTTACTCTTCCAAATCTGTCAGGATTCACAATTGGAAGAAATGCCAAATACTGATTCCAGAAATATTTGGAGGAGATTCATACAACAGATTCAGACTTCGGAACACAAGAATGTTTATTTCATGCAAATTTTTATGCTGTTTTGCTCGTTGAGTACCTCTTGAAAGCTACTGCTCAAAACAAGTACAGACCTCTTTCAAAAGATACCTTCCTAAGTCAAAGAAGGATAAAGCCGGTAATTCAGCAGCAGGTCCCTGTTTGCCCTTCGACTGGAGAATCCGTGGTAGGTGGTGTGCACACTCTTGTTCTCATTTTGTACTGCATCGCAAATGACACGGGCAGGATTCTTTTGTGCACGGTTGGTCGTTGTTTATGGCTGACCTGCCGAAATCTTTAGGTCTACTCTGTAATCTGCTCCCCTGCAGAAGGGAAGAGGGCAGCTCGAGGGCAGCTCCCCCTGCTTAGGGGAAGCTTGCCAGAAATAACATGCAGGATCCAGGAGAACTTGATTTGAGGGTAAGGACACCAGTAGGGATTCGAGACGGCGCGCAACATTCAGCAGCCTCTTTGCAGATTTCCTGAACCTGACAGATTGAGCTCTGAAATTGCATCTGGGTTTGATTAACTTGGAGCAGTTACTAAGATGGTTGATGTGACATCACAAGAGACTAGTTTTTCAGAAAAGTTGTCTAGCACGAGTAGAATGCTACAGGTACGAAGGCCTGCTGGTGTAAATACGATGAATGGCCTGATGAACTCAGGAGTGCGACCCTGTGAGTCCCGTCTCTGTGTTGGCTGTTTCCAGCCTGGTCCCTACTGAGGCAGAGGAGGGACTGGTGACAGCGAGCATCACTGCAGAAGAGAAACCATCATCCCTTCCCAGTGGCAAATTTGCCAGTGGGCTTGCTCCTTCATTGTCACGGAGACACCGAGAAGGTGCAGAAAGCTGGTTTTCACTTGTGTTATTTTGCAGAGTGTTTCCAAGGCCTACAGTTTCACACGCTGAGCATGGATGATTCCCAAGAAAGAAAACATTCAAAGGGAAATGCTCCATTTGTGTTCCTTAACCTAGAACAAGCCAAGTGCATGTTTGCTCCTGGAGTACGTAAGCGACTCAGTGTTGGGCCTTTCTTTCCTAATGGACAATTCTCTAATGCCTCTTCTGCTTTGCCCCTAGCATATTACTGGACCATGTGCTCCTGTGACCTCCACTATTGATCCCCCAATCCCAAGCTCCTTTCGTCTGCAGTTCAGTGCAAATGAAGCCTGAAAGATACTAGCTTCTCCATCTCGAGCTTCTCTCCAGGGCCTTTGGGCCCAGACTGGCCTTCAAAATCCCTTACGAGGTTGGAGGTGGCCAAGAAGGGAAAAGAGAAAAACTGAAGCACGAAGTGAGTGGGTGAGCACTGTAATGAACCTCTGGCTCCAACTCGCCACTTGCCCCAACTCAGAGGGACATACTAGCAGCCCACTAGTACCTGCAAGGAGGTCACTAGGAGGTCAGAGCCAGACTCTTCAGTGCTGCTGGGAGGGTGAGAAACAACAAACACAAGTTGACACACAGGAGGTTCAGACTGGATACAAGGGAAAACCTTCCTGCCGTGGAGACAGTCATGGGTTAGAACAAGTTGCTTAGAGAGGTAGGTGCAATGTCCAACTTGTGAGATTTTCAAACCCAAACTGGATAAAGCTCTGAGCAACCTGGTCTGACCTCAGAGCTGACTGTGCTTTGAGCAGGAATCTGGACTACAGATTTTCTGTCCTATGATCCAGATGTGAAGAAAGCAATAATAATGATCTCACGCCTCCTCAAGGACTCACCTGGTAGGGTCATTTTCTCAGAAATGCTCCCTCAGGCCTCCTTAAGGTAGTTTCCTCATACCAAGCCCTCTTCATTGCTTGGTCTTTGTTACTTATTAACCAGCTTTCTTTGATAGCTATAATTCCCCCTTCAGAGCTGGTGACACCCAAGACCTTATCATTGCCCTTTCTCACTCTACTGTGTCTTTCCTAGACAGGTATTTTGCTGTTTTTTTTCCCAATGTCCCTGAGATACACCACAGTTTCCTTTGAATCACTTTACTTGCTTTGCTTCTAAGACAACACAGGATGAAAAAGAGAACCTACTGTCCACTCTAACAAGTCTTGTCTTTCACAGGACCAAGCACTTCAGTGGTTCTCCAAGAATGTTGAGGAATCATGAACATCTTTACACTAAGGATGGCTAACTGTGTAACTGACTAGATGGCATTATTTTCTAATCTACTACCCCAATAATCAGTATATTCTCTATTATAGCACATGCACTAATGCAGCTTATATGAAGAGCATGTCTATTTTTGACACCTGTGGGAAACCATCTGCATTGACATTGGCCTCCACCAAATGTCGATGCATCCAGAAAAAAATCGGACTGGGGGATGGGTGTCAGAGAAACTGAGGCGATGGAGATGGATCTCTGATCTCCAGCGCCCTGTGTAGTGTGAACTTGCTCTACAGATGCTGCTACAGTAAAAGCATCTGTGGTCTTAAGAGCTATGGGCTTAGAGCCACACTTTACCAGACAAATACGCTATATATCTCAAAGAATGAAGGCTCCTGCTAAGTATATTCTTTTTTTCCCCTCTGCCTTCAACAAAAGTCCCACAGTATAGTTCTAGGAAATCAGTTTCTTGGGTTTTGTCAGCTGGGAAGCGGCCAGTTCTGTATGAGTGCTAAGTTTCCTGATACTAAACTAGCCTTTTTTTGTGACCTACTTTTACTTTTCTTTGACTTGGAAACAGTAACTGGAAGTATTTTTCTAATTCCTGATATTTAATTTTTCTCAGTATATGATTTTTGATGGCAGGTTTAGTCTTTATTTTGCAATTGACTGGAAAAAAACCCAAACAAACAACCCAAACATTCACAGCTTAGCCTTAAAACTACAGGCTCTTCTGGTAGAGGGGACTGGGATGGCAACATGGTGGAGGCACAAGTGATCCAGGCTACTTCTGCACTACATCAAGGACAATTTCTTGACAGAAGTGCTCAACAAGCTGAGTCTGGCTATGCTAGACGTGCTACTCCCACATAAGGAAGGCCTGGCTGGGAACATTGACATTGGTGGCAGCCTTGGCAGCAGTGACTACAAGATAGCAAAGCTTAAGATTCTGAGGGAAGTGAGGAAGAGAAATAGTCGAACTGCAACCCTGGAATTCAGGAGAGCAGACTTTGTCTCCTGCAGACATTTTGTTGGCAGAATCCCGCAGAAGACTGCCCTGAAGGGCCCAGGGGAGCTGGCTGAAGCACAAGCACAGTCCATTCCGACATGCAGGAAGTTGAGCAGTTGAGCATGGCCTTCTCCCATGAATGGGGACCTCCAGACTGATATAAAATCTAAAAGGCCAATATACAGACTGTGGAAGCAGGGGTGGGCTACCCTGGAGGAATACAGAAATGCCACCTAGGCATGCTGAAGCAGAAGTAGGCAAGCCAAAGCTCAGCTGGAGTTGGAATTGGTGAGGGATGTGAAGGACGCTTTCTGTGTATTAATGTGGAAGGACAGCTAAGGAAAACATGGGCGCCACTACACGGGGTGGGTAAGAGTGACAAAGGACATGGAAACAACTGAGGTACACTCGGTGCTGCTTTTGCCTCAGGTTTTAACTAGAGAGGTCTGTGCTCAGATCTTTGGGCAGAGTCTGGGGAGTGAGGTACTACCCACATAAGAAGAAGCCTGAGTTAAGGACTACTTACCCTGGATCTACAGCAGCCTACAGGGAGAGCTGGGCAGGATTCAAGGATGCAGGCTGGTATCATTACAAGGCTGCTATCATCCTTGAAAGATCATGGTGAACAGGGTACAGGGTTTCTAAAGATGGAAAAAGGCAAATGCAAAGACCCAGGGAACTACAGGCCACTCTGCCCAACCTCAGTCCCAGGCAGATTATGGAACAAACACTCCTGGAAGCCATGTCCAGACAACATGGATTTACCAAGGGGAAACCATGCCTGACCAACCCACTTGCCTCCTGTGATGAAATGACTGCCTTCAGGTACTGACGAGAAAGCAGTGAGTGTTGTTTACTTTGACCTTAACAAGGCTTTGACACCATCTGCTTTTGTAGTCTTACAATAAATTGGAGAGAGATGGACTCAAGGAATGGACTGTGCGGTGGGTGGAAAATCGCCTCGACGGCAGGGCTCAGAGGGTTGAGGTCTGCCATTTGAAGTCCGGTTGGTTGTTACTGGTAACATGCCTCAGGGATTAAAACTGAGCCAAAGAACACTGAAGGGTTTCATTACCATCCTGGATGTTGGGATGGGTTGCAAATTCACAGGTAACAACAAATTGGGGGGTAGGGAGGTGATTGATGCATAGGGGCAGGGCTCTCCTTCAGAGGGATCTCAACAGGCTAGAAAATTGGGCTGACAGGAACCTCATGAGGTTCGACAGAGACAAATGCAGAGTCCTATGCTTGGGAGGGAGGCATAGCCCCATGTCGTTGAACGAGCAGGGTGCTGACTGGTAAGAAAGAGACTTCGCAGGAAAAAGGGCCAGTGGACAAGATGAACGTGAGTCAGTAATGGGCCCCTGGGGTGCTGGAAACTAACCGCAGCCGGAGCCAGAGCCACAGCAGTAAGAATGTAGGCAGCAGTCAGAGGCAGCTGATTGTCACCCTGTTTTGGCACTTGTGAGATGGCATCTGCAGAACCCGTCCACGTTGGGCCTTCACCATACCAGATGCAGCATGCGTACTGAAGTGGGTCCAGTGGAGCACTACCAAGGTGATTAATAGCTGAAGCATATGATGTCTAAGAATATGCTAAAAAAATATTTTGTTCAGTTTTAGGACAAGATTAAGGGGGGAGAGGAGCCTGAGTGCTGTCTTCAGCTACAAGATGGGTGATTGTAGGAAAGATGGAGCCAGACTCTTCCTGGTGGTGCACAACAAAATGGCAAGAAGCAATAGACAGAAGTTAGAGCAAGGGGAATTCTGATTAGACACAAGGCAAAAATTCTTTGCAGTGTAGTTGAGCGCTGGAACAGGGGCCAAAAGATGATGTGGAACCTCCATCTTGGAGACAGTAAAAACTTGACAGGACAGGGCTGTGAACAACCTGATCCCAACTTTGAAATTATCCCAGTTTGGGGGAAGTGAACACATGAGCTCTAGAGGTCCATTCCAACCTGAATTATTCTGCTGTTCTATACAGTAAAAACAAACAAACAAAAAAGGGTTCTGGATGTTGAGATAATTAATACCCAGAAGCTTAGTATTTCTGCTGTTAAGCACTTTTCCTTATAAATGCATAGTATAAAAACCCGTGGCAAGGAACTCACCTGTGTCTTGGAATTCCCTGAGGATACACAACAAAAGGGTGCAGTGGAGCTCTTCCAAAGCAGCTACAGAAATGGCAGGACCCAATCACTACAGCTCCACACTGTGCTCCCTAGCACAGTGCTTTCTAATGTCCATCTTGAGGAGAAGCAGAGGCGGGTAAGTGTTAAAAGAGCTGCTACTCAGCATGTTCACAGTAAGCATATGGCAGACCTAGGCACTTTTCCCAGCCCTTATTGCTCCTGTCTCTTCCCACAGCCGTAGGCTTCAGTCTTCTAACACTCCCATTTGGAAGAACATGTCCATCTGCCTGTTTTCCTCAGCAAGACAAATGCTTGTTCTGCACCCAGCTTTGTATCTGACCTGCTGTCCCTGTTGCTCTTCGTTACAAGCCTTACAACTCCCAGTAGTCTATTTAGGCCTATGTAATTAGACAAAAGGCTTAAGTTATTAATGATATTCTGCAAAAGGCTCAGCTTCTGTCACAACAGGTATTAAGTCTTTCAACCAAATTCAATTTTAAGTAACCAGGACAACTTTAAACACTTGAAAATAGATCTGATCCTTGAATTCTTGATTAAAACTCAATTTCTGTAGCAGAACCAGAAAACTTTCAGATGTTTGTCAAATCTTGTTTTTCTTAGTCATCAGCAGTTCAATTTCTCTTACACTAGTCCATGTGAGCTTCTCATAAATTGTCCTAAACTACCATATTTTTAGGACTCATATATATATAGCTGATACACCGTTGTATGAACTGAGGATAATAAATTCCCTACATGATGCATTATCAGAATATTTTTTTCAAGGAAATAAATTGTGCTTTCTTAACAGTGTAATGAAATTTAAAGAAAATCATTCCTAGGTGTAAAGCATAATGGGGTTTGCTCTTAGTGATTTTTAAACCATTCCTTAGAGAAACACACTTCAACCTGTAAATCCTATGTATATTCTTAAAATTTCAGCCCTCAACACGTGTTTCATACCAGTTACCTCTGTTGACCACTAAAGGAGAAATTTCCTTTGCCAAATGCTGTTTTCCCTGCCCCGAACACTGACTTACCTACCTTTCTCCCCAGTCTTTCATTTATTCCTTCCTTTCCAGTCAATCTTCCTATCCTCAAGTTCTCTTTCATTGAAAACATTTTCCATGTCTTTATTTCTTCTCTGCTGGCCAGCTCGTTTGTACTTCTCGGCACTTCAGTCTGCACTTTCTCCCATCGCTCTTCTTTAGGCAAAAAAACTTTGCTAGTGCTTTGCAAACTCTATTGAAAGACATAGAAAAGTCAAATGCAGGAATGGGTTTGATCACCATGAATTGTATTCCTTAAGAAAAGGAGGTTTCCGTCACTGTCAGGTAGCTGTCAAGCAAGGTAACGGTTACAAACCTACAATGCCTCTAGCCCTAATTAAGACTTGAAGCAGGTAGCATAATCAGTTTAAAATACTGAAGAATACAGACAGAGCATGGCTGTACAATCTCAGCACTTTTGGATGCTGCCTTTCTCCCACTCTTTCTCTAAGAAAAAAAAAAAGGTGAATTCAATTCATGTCTTGTGATACTTTTGTTTTGGCAAATTGTTAAATATAGATAGTGCTAGACTTTTCACAGGAATACCATTTTTTCTTTACTATATGCTCATTTATCATTGTCTATTTTTATTGGATGGCAGATGGTTATGTCTGTAGATTTGTTTGAATTTTCTTTTTTTTTTTAAGTGGGACACTTTACTTTATTATCTTTCTCCTACTCATGTTGGGTAGTAAAATAAAAAGGTTCTTTGATGTCTCTTCTCCATTTGCACAGGCTAAGCTGCAAGCCTCAACACCGATTTAAAAATGTAACCTTTCTTATTCTTAGTTGATTTTGCTTATTGTACTAGTATTGATTACCCCATTCCACTAGGTGGCATCTGAACATTTTGCTATCTTCTCGCATTTACTAGCATTAACCAAGACCACCTTTAGCAAGGGAGTGTGATGGGTTGATCCTGGCTGGATGCCAGGTGCCCACCAAAGCCTCACTACCACTCCCCTCCTCAGCTGGACAGGGGAGAGAAAATGGAACAAAAGGCTTGTGGTGGATCGAGATAAAGACTGGGAGAGATCACTCACCAATTACCATCACAGGCAAAACAGACTCAACTTGGGGAGAATCAGTTTAATTTATTACCAATCAAAACTGAGCAGGGTAATCAGAAATAAAACTAAATCTTAAA
>VZTL01000727.1:39048-50343 GCA_013400535.1 Scopus umbretta
GATGTGTAAAGGCAGCAGTTACCGACACACGCATAGACTTTTAGGTTAATTTATTTTCAGTACCCGTTTTTGCTACAGGTATTAGTAAAGCCAGAAAATATGCTCAAGTATTTTCGCAGCGAAAAGACCACCTGATTAAAACAGCTGTACGTCTTCGCAGTGCCTTGCTAACAGAATCCTCTACCGCATCGGCGCAAATGCTACCCGTGAAGACTCCTGCGAGACGACTGTTCACCGATATCTTAATTTTGTTGTAACTCATCTTCCCAAGCTGTAATTTAATGTATTTGAAGAGACTTCAAGGTGTGCTGAACGCATGAAAACATTCAGTGCTTGCCACAAAAAAAAAAAAAAAAAAAAAGGGCAAGCTAAACATTCTTCCAGGTCTGAAACTATTACGGCCTGCCCGCGGCGCTGCGCGGCCCCAGCACCCTGCGCCTCTGCTGGCCGCGGCCCCTCCTTTCTTAAAAACGCACCCATGTTACAGCTCCAGCAATTTATTCATTAAAAAGCACCAGCCACTAAGATCTGTATTATATTACAACCACCATCTTGCAAATGATTACTGAAGTTAAATGCTAGCACTGATAAAAACTTAAAAAAATACAAATCTCTTACTACCAGTCTTTAAAGATTTGTACAGAACATGTAAATAGGAAAACACTTTGTATATGTTAAAATCTAAGTAATTTTTGCAGTTCGTTCAGCGTAACCAGGTAGTATTCAGTTGTGTCTGGTTTTTTATGCTTGTGTCCATTTTCAAAACTTCTCGAATCGCCATGGTAGCGTAAGTGGATGGGGGAAGGGAGAACTCCATCTTTAGTGCCCTGAATTTACCATCTATCATAAGGGTAAGAGGAGACACAAAGCAAGAAAAATTTGTTAAGGACATAAGCAATGCTTACTCTGGATGCCATCTAAACAGGACTACAATTTTCCAAGACCAACCCCCCCACACCCATAAAACAAAATTACCACCACCACACTACAATTCACAATCCACAGTAGAATTTCATAAAACAACTTTTTTCAAAACAACTTCTTTTAAAGGCAAAGTAAACTTTTGTTCTTTCAAAACTGAATTCCTAGCCTCTCTTCACTTTTCCTGGAAAGTAGTGTCAAAAGACCTTGTGACCAGAGTTACATTAAAAAAAAAATCTTCCATTGAATTCTGTTAAGTATTTGAGCAATCTCTAATGATCAGCACAAATAATACATGCTCAAGCATATAGACAATTTGTGGCTCAATTGCACCTTCATGCATTTCACAGACATTTACTGCTAAGCATTTACTTGATTTTACATATATCTATGAGAATATGTAGCAGTCAATACAGACTGCTGGAAGAATTGCTTGTATTCTTGAGAAATAAGGGTCCTTATTTAGACACCGAACTTTCGATATTGCTTAACAGTCTAGCTGAATGAAAGCTCTTCCTTAAAAGAGCTTTCAATAAGTAGCAGGCCAAAGCAACAGCCAGATCAAACTTCTGTCTTGCAAACAACAGCAGAAAAATCAACTTACCTGTAGGAAGAACCGGTAATGGTTTTCCTTCCAGCTTATCCAAATCCGTAGTAAATAACGGGATTCTGGGATCGTCATATGCAACGACCTCCCTTTATAATATTCATAAGAGTTTTAAATCATTGGTTTTTAATTATTTAGAATAAAATTATGTATTTTATTATCTTATATAAATGTATATTTTATTATGATATTGTTTATTATTATTCCAATTTGGCAGTTACCACTGAAATGGAATTTCTAATAAAATAAGGTAAGGCGGCATTTATGGTGCAATAACTGGTAAAGCTTTCTGTAGAAGACTTGCCTCTGTTTGATGGAGATTATAAAAAAAAAATAAATTAGTGAGAAGTTTCTTTGCATAACTCATCTGTTTTCCCTCATAGGCTGTTGGGATTTTCAGCTAAACAAGTATAGTTTATGAAATTACGGGAAGAATGGTGTCACCTCCTAAGAATACTTGGGCGAAAAAAGAAAAGCCTTTATTTTGAAGAAAGCCATCTAAACTTCATTGAACGGGCTTGAATATGTACTCTACTCTTTCTGCCATTCATTTAACAGAAATCATCCCATACATAATGACAAGGCTGAAAAAGTGACTGGGAAGTAGATAAGCTGTAAACATCAGCACTAAGTAAAATAAAGTGTAAACACCTGTACTTTTTGTCTCCCTCCTAAACCCTCTATACTTTCTTTCTGTGCATCAGTGTTTAAGTCTTTCTGCTCATTTGTACAGTCACCTGTTTAAAAGCTATTTATTCAGTTGCCATGACAAATAGGTAGTATCTCTAACAACAGTGATTTAGTAGGTTTAAGTGATACAAGTCTTTCTGATTGACAGGTAATTGGAGACCAACTTTCTTATAGCCAAGACTACAAAAAACCCTGTTTTGACTACTATCTATCATGGTTTCAACATAAATAATTATCTACGAAGTGTTCAGGCAAGCCTGAAGGAGTGTGACAACCAGATAGATGTCTTGACAGTCATGCATCACAGAACCAGAGGACCAAGTAAGAAATAAGGCTGTGGTTGAACTTCAGCTGCATAAAAAACACAAGGGAAATGCAGAGAGATTCCTCCCTACCTATGCTTCAGTCTACACGTATATCCCGAGAGTCAATCTAATGGGTCTTCTACTTAGTCATCCCACATAGAGTACATGCTGTCAATTCAAGTGTAATTTCCTTTATCCTCCTACTTACCAACTGACATTCTGAGGTCGAATGATAATCTTTCTGTATGCTCCAGAAAGTGAATAATCTCTGATCTTATGCCTCATGTTGTTGATATCAAGATTGTCAGCTACTAGCATTTCCTTGTAGGCCTCACCAACTGCAAGAGAGGAATATATTTAACAGGAGAGAGTGTAGTGCGGCCAATTGAAACAGCCCTTTTTCATGGATCATTCCATCCCTTACATTTAGTAGTTTTCACTATATACTGGATAAGTGTTACACAGAGGTTTAAAATTACTTACTGCAAAACTTATTACCTACAATGTTTGCTTCTGCAACCTGATTACTAGAGGCAGTAACCAAGAATCTTAGTAAAATCAAAATTTTAGCTGAAAAAAGATTGAGAAACTATTTTATTGGCATTTCATTGTCATCTCACACATGCTTTCCAATCTAAACTTCACAAGACTAATCTCAGGTATTCAGAGTTAAAAAAAAAAATGGCCCAGACTGAAAACACAGCAGCGTGAAGTAAATTGAGAGAGCCCTCTGAAGAAATTAGCCGGTAGGGACCTTTAATTACACTGCCAACAGAAGGATTAATTCTATTACAGTCTTTTATCCTTAAGCAAGGGCGTGTGCATGCACACCTGGGGAAGACAGGAAAGGCAATGGAAATACAAGAATATACTGCAGCTAAAATGCTGTCTGGTGCCTTTGATTTGCAGTGCAATCGCCAGCATTACTTCCTGCACTTGGGGATTTTAAACAGGAATAAGTTAGGTTTACTGTGGGCAAATCCCAGTATAAATATATTGAATGTAAAAAATTGCAGCGTTTCTTTACAGTCTTTTAACTCTATGTGGTTCAGCGCCACACCTCATCACAAAGAGATGTTTACCTTCCAAGTGTTTCAGAAATGGGTGATAAATGGGATCCTAGCTCTGGGACTTATTTCTGGCAGGCAGAGAGTCTCAAGAGACCTGACTGGTCTTTTAAGGACAAGCAAGTACAAGAGCAGTTCAACCACACATTGAGGAAAACAAGCATACATATTGGGAGACTCGTTTGGGTAAGTAGGGAACTCATGACAGCTCATATATGAGGACACATACAGTAGGAGAAAGCTAGGGCCAGCTACAAAGAAGGAATGCATAAACATTGCCCAGGCACGTAGGGATGGTGTTAGGAAAGACAAAGCTCAACTAGAGCTGATATCGGCAACAGACATCAAGAGCAACAACAGTTAAACTGCAACATCAGGAATGAAAGAATACAACATGAAAACATTGGCCTGCTGCTAAACAGGATGGGGGGGTCTAGTGACAGACATAAGGCTGATGGTCTCAGCACCTCCTTTGCCTCAGTCTTGACCAGCAAGGTCTCCCAGGCCTCTGTTCCTAGAGGCAAGGTTCAGGAAAGAGAGGGACTACCAGTAGCAGAAGGAGATACAGGCTGAAAAAGTGGGCTCATGTCAGGGTAAAGCTTTTCTCTATCATTTCTGAGACTGTGGAGATCTGGGGAAGTCCCAGGTGACTGCAGAAAACCATCTTCAGAAAGGGCAAGAAGAATGATCCAGGGGATTAGACCAGTCAGACTCACTTTGGTCCCTGGGAAAAATAATGGAGCTAATTCTCTTGGAACATGTTTCTGGGCAGACAGTAACAGTAAGCATGGCTTTACCAAAGGGGGAAAAAGGAAAAGAAAAATCAAAAAACCTACCAACCTTACTGCCTTGTATGATGAAATTATTACATCTCATGAGGGGAGAGCAGTGACTGTTGCCTACCTTGCCTTTAGCAAGGCTGTTGACATGTTCCCACACCATCCTTGTATCTAAGGTTAGAACATTACAGTGGGTAGACTGCTAGATGGATAAAGAACCGTCTGGCTCATCATCTCAGAGGACAGCCACTAGTGATTTCAAGCTCTACCTAGAAACTCGTTACAAGCAGACTTCGTCAAGGAACTGGGATGTATCCTGTTAAATACCTTTATCAGCATGCACGGAAGGGCTGGATTTCACCCCAAGTTTGTGGACAAAATCAAGCTAGGGTGGCAGTCAATACACTTAAGGGCAGGACTGCCATTCAGAGGGACCTAGGCAGGCTCAAGGAATGGGCCAAGAGGACCCTCATGAAATTCAGCAAGGCCAAAGTCCTGTACCTGAGAGTGATTAACTCCTTGCAATGGTACAGGCTAGGGAGCAACTCTGCCAACAGTGACCTGGGACTCCCAGTGGAAAGGAGACTTAACAGAGTGCCCTGGCAGCAACAAAAGCTAATGGCAACAGGAGCTCAGCCAGTAGCTACAAGAAAAAAAAATTACTGCACTCATGAGACTGCACTTGGCATAGTGTATCCAGTACGAAGTACATGTTCATAAACTTAAGCGGGTCCAACGGAGGACCACCCCAATGGCCAGGGGTTGTAGCCCATGCCCTCTCAGGAGAAGGTGAGAGAACTGGGATTCTTTAGCTTAGAGAAGACTTACAGGAGAACTTGGAGACTATTTGTTCTTGGAAGTTTCAGACAAAGACCTGAGCAAGCTGGCCTGAATACAGCACTGAGCTTCCTTTGACCAAAAAGTTAGACCAGATGGCCTCCTGAGGTTCTTTCCAGCCAAAATCATTCTACAATTCTATCCCTTAATAATGACATCACGTTCCATACAGATAAATACAGATCACTCAACCTGTTCTATTAAAAATAATTTTGATCCAATACACTGTATATACAGGAGATGAAAGATATGCCTTTTTGATTTTTAAACATTCATATTGATTAATATTTAAACAGATCTGGTTCTTTTTCCTACCTTCAGGCATTTGTTTGGGTTACAAATCGTAGAAGTTTGGTTTGTTTTCTAATTTAAACATCAAATGCATACACTTTTCAATTAACATTTCACCATTTTTTTTCCCCTTGTGCTGTGGTACGTAATTTTGCTTCTGTAAAATATTTCTTTCTTTGGAAAAGCTACTCGCTAAAAAGAAATATGAAACAGATTTATATTAAATGAAACAAGTGACAATGCAGACTATTACTATCACAATGGGAGAGGCTGACAGTAATGTATCAGATATCTGAAATAGTGTATTGTTTTAATGGTCAACAAGGTTGCATAGATCTAATCTACCTTTTAAGAATGATCTTAAAGCAGACTTATATTTTCAGTACATAAGTTAACAGTCAGACTTACTTTTATGCTTTGGATAAATAACATCAAATCCAGGCAATGGCATCACTACATCATGGATAGTGTAGTTATCAACATCTCCTTCTTCGATATGAACAGCTGTGGCTACAATCAGACAGAAAAATGAAGAGTTACCAGTATGGATGCCTGTGACAGTTAACATTAGCTAAATTTAAAATGGACCATTTCATTGAAACAAGCCTGCTTCGAGAGGGGTGGCTACTGCGTTTTATCTCCACTTAATAGACAACATTTTTCAAGAAAAGAAGTAACAGTCTTCAAGGCTTTCACAGTTACTGGCAGAATCACAGCCTGGTTTCCAGTGACTTTTAAAGCTGAATGAAGTAAGGATGGCTAGATAAACAGTCCCCTAACTAGGCATCAGGCATACATAAAGGAGAAATACTGTGGATATTCTCACCCCAGGGAAAAGCCAGAGGAAATCCAAGTGAAGAAAGTTTTAACTGAGTGCAGTCTCTGCTGCACAAGATACTAATGCAAACAAAAACTTCTGTGTTTAAAACATTCATAACATCCTTCCACAGTTCTCCATAGCTCAACTAAGTTTGAGTTCATTCTTGAGAACAATCAGTCCTTCATAGTCTCTCTTCCCTATCCAGCTATTTGGAAAAACAAGCAAACCAACAGCTCATGGAAGTGTAATACCTAACTTCTGATTCCTTGCAAAATTTGACTATAACTGGCCACTGGATTCAGAAATCATTGGACCAAAATGGGTGGAGAGGGAAAACAAAATATGTAAGCAGTATTACATAAATAGATATGTGCCTTGTTTTCCTAGGAATTTGAACTACACAGCATCACTGGCTTTTTGTTTGTCCGATTTTACCTCCTTTAAGTGTGAGATCTCCTGGTACAGCTCTAAGCCCATATTCTTCTATTCTCTTGCTCACCATATTATTCCACACATAACTCTGGTAGCTATGAATATACATTAAACGATTATTTCTGGGTATCTAGAAGTAAAGGAAAAAAAGAAGAGAGTGAAACATTAGAAAGGTGTATTTTTAGTTTTTTCTCTCAATCATATATTTGACGTGTTACCTCCTCCATCAACAAGACTAACACAATTTCTTGGTATACAGATTTGATTTTTCGTCATTATTTGGGAAGAGGGTATGTGAAGAAATAATGCTTTTATACATTTGAAATCTGCACAAAAAAAACCCTGTGTTTAAATTAAAAAAAAAAAAAAGAGCTTTGTAAAAATGTTTTTTTAATTCAACAGCTCAAACACTTGGGGCTATAATAAAACACTGAACTCATACTCAGCCTCCTGAAATCTTAAGTGAACTTTTCAGATGTGAAAGCACAGTGTTATTCTAATGATCTTCTTAAACAATAAATTATTCCTCAGCTCCTACAATGGGCCCAGTAGTTTGCTGGTGACAAGGTATTTTTGCCAAAGAGTTGATCTTGATTACAGTACTTGAAAATGACAGTGAATCCACCGCCTCTATGCCAAGTTGATTCATTAGCACACTATCAGTTTCATTTATACTTTCAAAGTGACAGAAAAACTCTGATACTGAACATTTGCACAATTCTCAGATCTGTATTATACATGGTTACTAAGTATAGCTGTATTGCTTCCAACATACCAGAGATTGTTGTATAAATTGGAAAGCTCATTATGCATACATGAATTACAGATGTCCCCAGTTACTATGTGGCAGTACTTCAAGCAAAGCGGCAGCATAAATGTAAAGATTTTACACTCAACCTGCTACTCATCAAGCATCTATAAGTCTATTTCAAGTTCACCATGATACCATCAAAAGAGCATTTAGTCAAGTAAATACCCCACAGCACTTTTACACTCACTATGCCAAATGCAGAGATTATGTTCTTCATTCCATACTTTAAGAGTCCGCGTAGAAGCTGTCCTTCCACGCACCTTTTTACAGGTAGTTTCTTGAGGGCTGCTGCTGGATCTTTAGTCTTTGCCCATTCTTCTCTGCATTTCACTAAGTATCCCTTTTCAGCTAGAACGAGGATGTAAAATAAACACATTTTAACTACATATCAAAAAGCATCCATCTCACCTTTGGTTAAAACAGGTAAAAAATTAAAGTTGCAGTTACAGTAATTACATAGATTAATAGAATGTCAGAATAGTTGAGGTTGGAAGGCTTCAGGTGGAGCCTGAGCAGACTCTGTGTAAAAAATATTCAGGTCCCTCTTCAACCCCACTGCAAGAAACGGCACAGCAAGGAAAGAGGAGCAGAAAGACAGAGAGTCTGAATATTGCTTCTCCATTGCTAAACTGGCTGCAGTTTAGCACGTGCAAAGCCATCCTCACAAATGTCCTTTCAAATTGAGAGAATCGAAATCTAAAAGTGTTTTTCCTGAACATACAATTCTTGGAGGAGGAGAGGCAGAAACACCCGACGTATCATTTCTCAGTCCTTACCTCCTGGTCGTGGTTTTAATATCAAATCCATTACTTCATTCCAATTGTTCTGTAGAATAGCTCTAAGATTCAAACAGTAAAGTTTATTAAGACCTCACTAAATATATTTTAAGTAGACTTAGCCAACTTATCCAAAAAAAGAAATATTAGTGTTTATATTTATGCAATATTAAAAGTAGTGGTATTATGCAAGATACCTGCTGAAGCAAGTTCAGAAACAAGTTTTTTCTTGAACCTAAAATTAAAACTGGCACATGCAATATGCTAGAAAAGCATTCCCCAAAATACATTAGAAGTTATTCAGGGATAAAAATTAAAAAAAAACAAGGGGGGGGAGGTGAAAACACCACATACCTGCCAATTTGATATGTAGGAACAGCTGTGGTTCCGAATCTTTGCATTCCGTAGTAATTAATGAATCCAATTTCCCTGAGAGAGTGCATTGCTTGCTCTATCTGGTCATCAGTTCCTGTTATGTTTCTAGCATTAAAAAGTTATAGACAGATTACTAAAGACTTACATTATTCTGTGATCCCTATAACATTAAAGCTCAACATCAACTTACATAGCACTTATCAAATTCAACAGACTCCTGCCAACAGAAGGACTTTTATTTGTAACACAAGATGCACTGATATCCCTTAGCTATTTAAAGGGGCGGGGGGGAGCCTAACAGAACTGTCTAAATACGTACTAACAAATTACCTGAGAACAACAGTGAAATGGTTCCCTTGCAGTTCTCCTAATTTCAGTGGATGGTTCTTGTAACTGAAATTTCCTAATTTGAAGTTCATCAAACATTTATTCAAATGAGCAAGTCTTTGTGCAGTAATTCTAAAAAGAAACAGACAGTGACCAACCCATGCTTAGAAAAGCAGAGTTAAATAAATATAGAAATGCCGGCATTTCAAAACAAAAAGCAGTGAGTCCAGTTTCCCCAATTTTCTGTTTTTGCCTTTTCTAAGTATTTTAATGAAATACCTGAAAGAAAATAACACATAATTCTTAAGGCTACTTACACAAGAGAAGGTATACCGTGACAAACTGTCGGTACTGTCTTTTCACACCCATGTTACCGTATGCACTCAAAAAAAGTATGTTGCAATATTGATGTACACTGTACCCCACAAGCTGAACTCTGCTTTATTTGAGTAACTACACCATGAATACACTTCAGTTAGCACAGTCATAAACACAGAGTTAAGTAATTAGCTACTGTGTAAGCTTAGTGCAGATGAAGGAGTATGAAATCCAATCTGTCACTGACATCTGTCATTTTTGTTGCTCATACTTTTGAAAGCGTACCCTGTTCTTTGCATCACTGAGATGCTCTTTCACACTTCCGCTAATATTTACACCAGGACAGACAAGTTTTATCAACTAGCATGGCCAGTGGACTCAGAGCGGGCTGATGAAACGGTAATGTCTCCTCTCCTGTGCCATCCTTCTCCAAGGCTGCGCAGGAGACTCAGGTACTGTGGCACTACTGAACGGACACCACAAATCAGTCCGTGCGTCCCCCCCAGTCAACGCTCACACCACACTGAAGCTCTTGGACACAACGTTAAATGTGAGCGCGTTAAAAGCATATGGAACAGCACCTGAGATGGCTACACCACAAGTCCGGGTAACCGTCATCGCTTTGCAAACTTGCCTTGCAGCAACGAGAATCTGGGGCTTCTCATGCTTCACAGATTAGTAATTACTTTTACATGTGCAAATGTATGCTTATGCAAACCACTGGGAGGAAAAATACAAAGAATTAAGTGGTGAATGCCCACCTTTTGACAAGGATTTGATCAAATTTCTGGTTCTCACACCTTGGAATTCCTCACTTGAGAAGTGTGGTTTTCCAAGAGTTGTTAATAGTAGTCCAGGCAGAATATCCCACCTAGCTAAACAGATACTGTAACATATGACTGCGAGGCATCCACCACTCTCAATTACAGATGTAACACTAATTTCAAGTGCCCAGAAACCATATAATTATCTTGCAATATGGCAAAACTCATTTTGTTTTATCTTAGCAGGTGACTTATGGAACTATGTTAAGGCAGGAAAAACTCCTCATAATATTTTGCCCCTTCTGGCTACTCCCAAATGAGCAAAGGCAGTGGTTAGCCTTCTCTGGAGCTGTTCAGAGAGTTCAGTGAGAAAGAAAATAGGATTCCAGCTGGAGGAAGGGAGAAACAAAAATCAGGAAGGAAATGGGCCATAATTTTCACCATCTCATTCTGGTTCTCTGCTGTTACACAGGAGCCGTGCAGCGGAAGAACACGTAGGCAATTTGGCCCATGCTTCAGCCAAATCCACGTATTCAGCCCATGACTCGGAGCACCACTGACTGAAAATACCAGCAATCACCATGGAATAAAAAGGATTATAGCATCTTCATTAACACACGTGCTTTACAAGATCAGGACCTGAATCCGCCATTTGGGTCACATGCATACTGAATCTTCAATGTATTTAGCGAGATATTCAAGTTATCATGGCAGGAGTGCAAATACTCCAGTACATTTTCACTTACCTGAGAACAGCGATCTCTTGAACTGTTATAGCCCTTTTATCTTTAGTTCCCATGTAGGAAAATATGTTTGGCTTCACTCTTAAAAGCAACAGTAACAGATATTATGTATATTAAAATAGCCTCACATCAAACATAATTTTCAGTGTAATTGCCTAGAATTATTAATATTCTATATTAAAACCAGAAAACATACATATATTCCCCACAACTAGGCTACAATTTGACACCCCTGAATACGTGTGACATTTTCTAATCTCATCTGTAAGTACATAAACACAGGGAAACTTCTGTTTTAATTATATGTAGACAGATTCACTTTTTACCACATCTGTGCTTTCAGAATATGAGCTTTGAAGTACTTCTTTATATACACATCCACTCAATACACAGATGCGCAGCCACCGCTAATTTCACTAAAAAAAAAAAAAA
>VZTL01000728.1:7788-24588 GCA_013400535.1 Scopus umbretta
CACCATTACTATTATCATTATTTCCTTTTTTTCTCTGCTGTCCTATTAAACTGCCTATATCTCAGCCCACGGGTTTTAGCGTTTTTTTTTGTTCTCTCCCCCATCCCGCCGGGGCGGGGGGAGGGTGATCAATTGGCTGTGTGGTGTTTGGTTGCCGATCAGGGTTAAACCACAAACACCACTGAAAAGTCCATTGCTCAGCTACATTTTGAGTAACGCTTTATAACCATAACTAATCATCTCTGTTCCATAAGACATCTATGCACTAAAACAAACAAACAAAACAAAAGCCTATACAGTATGTTATTTATACAAATTGAAAAATTTCACAGAAATTCAGGACAAACTTACAGACCTTAAAGGCTAAATTCTGTGATCATTACATCTGTAAACAATCAAAACTGAACTGAAACCAGTAAAAAGTGAATAAACAATAATTAATGTTTTAATAAGCCTGGAAATGAAAGGATTAAAGACTAGGGCAAGATCTAGAGAAGAAAAAAAACCAACATCTGCACCTGTTATTATTTCTGTCCTGGCACTTTTCATTCTGGCAGCCAATAAAAAAAATTATTCAGGGAGGTTTTTTACAAGGTCTATGTTTCACTTACAGCCATCTGTAATGCAAAATTATGGAACGCTATTTTATAAAAAAAAAGAAAAAATAAATGAAAAAATCAAATCAATGTGAAAACAGTATATTCTTTTCATTTTTAAAAGGTAAACATTTATANCATAATTTAAAAAAAAATAAATAATAAACCCCGATGTCTATGTTTTATGATTAGTATGTTAGCAAAACCTGAATGTAACAGTAACTTTTGTACTGCTTTTTAAAAATAATAGTTTTCACATTGCTTCACCATATTTATTTCATAAAACTCATAGGTATTCAGTTTCATACTATATTAATATGTCATCATTTAGATCAGGGCTAATCAGGTCACATTTTTACAAATTTATTCAGAAAATATTCAACAGTATTAACTATTGAGCTACATAGACCTTATAGCAAAGCAACACATCAAAACAATGTTACAGGTAAAAATAAAAGTGTATTTGAATTGAAAATTCTTCTCAAATGCTTATTTTAAAATTTGACCTCAAGATTTTAAATATTTAAGCAAATTCTTATCTGTGATAAGATTTGTTTTTTCAAAAAAAGACAATGTTTTACTTAGAAAATGAAACCTGTCAAGCACAGCCATGAAGTACGTTTTGTTACACCAATTATAGAGTAACCAGAACAACCAAACACATTTCTTTAGGAGAGAATGACACAAAAATTTCCTCATAGTCAGAACATTTATCTTTTTGCTTAGAGCATATGTTTAAGACAATTGTTTAGCACTACAGGTAAGGAGAAGAGGGAGCACTGACGAGGTTATTCTGATGAGTTGTCTAAAGAATATTTCTACATTATACTAACTCTATGAAATGTAATTCATGTAGACTGCAATTCACTGAGCTGCAGAAAATATCATAAAAGATGACTTGTAAAAATGATTAATTGATATTGCAAAAGGCAGGACTTGAAGTTTAAGAAGTGCATCTATCTAAAGGCAAGAGCCTTAGTTTTCAAGTAATGTTTGGAAAAGATATTACTAGAATATCTAGTTTTTAATTGTATTTTAATTCTCTTCTTTTGAATTCTGAATGCTGAATTTCTAAAAAACATTATCTTGCCCAGGGAATTTATAGAGTACTACAATAAAACAGATTTTTGTGGTTCGATGATGAATTGAGGGTCGAGGGTGACCTGAAATTTCTGAGCTACTATTGTTGTTATATAAAATCAGGAATTTCCATTACAGCCAGCTCCAAGCTACAACAAATATTGGCAATTCTGCTGCTACTGTTGTCAACAAAGAGACCAGAAAGAGGCAGGAGAACAGTCCAAATGAAGACCATTGAGCACAACTATGTTGCATGGAATGTATTTTCCTTCTTGTTTGGTTGCCCCAGGGGAGTCTAATACAATTTTAAATTCCTGCCACAGTCTCCCAGGCCAGAAGACAACTAACAGATGAAAGTTTGTGCCCACACTTTTTCTTTTTCCCCTGCTGAAATGCTAAAGGATGGCACAAACTTTCTAAGCCAAATTCAGCTGGCTTAATATTTAATTGTATGTCTGAAAGTAGAAATGGAACTACAGTTTGCAATACAGATTAGAGAAGCACTTTCTTTAAAGTTTAAATGATCAGTTATATTTTTATTCTATTAACTAACAGTTTTAGACATTATTAGAACCCAGAAATTGAATTTGTATGTGTTTATATGAGTCTAAACGACTACAGATTCACACTATCTAGATAAACTACTTTTAGTGAATTGGGTCATATAGCAGTAAACACAAGTATAGTCATAATACAGTTAATCACCTGAATTTTTAACCAAACTATTTCATGTTTTTAGTGTTTCTGCAGTTTTTAAAATGCAAGTATAACAAAACATCTAGCCCATATCAAATACATGAGAAAAGGCATTCTCTCAATATAGCCTACATATGTCAAATTTTAAAGGACCGCTTTAAAAAAAATCAGAACTACTGCACACAGATTTGTAGGAAAAACAAACAAACAAACAAAAACCACTGAAAACTATTAGCCAAAAGAAATACACAGATTGTAAACAATAGAGCTATAAAATTCTGAAGGTAAGACCTTCTGCTTCAAGTACTTTAATCACGGTAGGAAAGTACTTTCAATATCTGAAAAGACTGCATGAATATTTGAATGCCATCTGACAGGCCTTGCTTAGTAACATTTTATTCACTGTTCAGTCTAACAGGCTTATTGTTATGCCTTGTTGATAGATAGCTGCCAAGATCAGCATGGAAAAGCAACTTCTACAACAGAATGACATGTAGACTTTGAGAATAAAATTCACATAAAGAGATTCAAGTTAAAAAATGAATACTTTAAGAGTGCTTTTTACTCTGAATTATATAAACAGGTATCTTCTCAGTCACAGTAATCAAAAACATACCAAATTAAGTTTGTTAGATCCTAGGTCAATCAATGCAGGATTTATAAACATACTGAAAATATGTCTGAATTAATGCATTTTGTACTATATACTGCATGTACAATTAACTGAGAACTATAAAAGGCCTTTTGTCTCCTGTTAGTATCGTGAAAATCAAATTCATCTCAGCATTATTCCAATCCAGTATGCTTTTTTTTTTTTTTCCCTTTTTAAATCAACTCATGCTTGATTTCTGAGTAAAGTGTGCAACTTTAGTAGCGATGAAACAGAATTTAAAGGAGCTTAGCATCATGCATTGACAGTACCACATAACTCTTAATGAAGTTTAGCTACTAGTAATTTGTATCAGGAAAGAATCAAAGAAGAGCAGAACAATTAATAGATAATCCACTGTACACATGGATGAGTCCAAATTCAGTTTTATAAATGCATTCCCATTTGTTTAATAATAGCTGGGCGACCAAAATTAGCCTTTGGGTTCTGTTCTACTCTCTACTGGGCAGGGTCAGCAAGCAGCAAATGACTGCATCTTTCTCGCAACCAGGCTTTTTAGATGCTGCATACAGCCTCAGGTTTTGGCACAAAGGGTTTAGTATGCCTAACTGTTGGTAAATTCTGAAACTGGAACATAGTGTGGCTTCAACTAAAAAAATACTACTGTCTGATATTTTACTCCTGAAGCAGATACAGTAACCAAGATTTAGAAACTTACCTAGATATAACTCTTATCTAGACTTAGACTTCCCTGAATAGGAAGCATTCATTCATTCAACACTTTTAGCATGCCTACACAAATGCAAAAATCTTGTTACCACCTACCTAGAAAACACGCCATACTATGTTCAAAGTTCTCTTTGTTACATACACACTATGTATGTGTACTTTTGCATACAATAAAAATATTAAACAAACAAAAGCATAAATTTTAAAATACATACATTTTGAAATAAAAATAACTAAAAATAAATAAAATGGAAAAAAATCGAAAATATATCAGTAATCCTTCCAAAATTTTAATTTCACTAACACTGGATAATGAATGTAAGGTCTATTTTAACACAGATTTTTTTGTGTGATGCCAAAAAGTATCAGGTATGGCTTGTTGTTTTGCTGGCTTCTATAGAACATTCATTTAAAAATACATTGCTTCATTTCATAGGAATGGAATTAAAGTATTAATCATTAATGACTTGTCATTTCTATTTGTGAAGACTCTTGTCCTAAAGATGAACAAAAGTGAATTCTATTTATTTTACTAGCCATACAATTTAAATAGCTTTCCAAGTATGTTAGTGTTTTATTTTAGCTTGCTTTCCCTCTGACTATGGAAAACTTAAGACGTTAGGAAAACACTTAGGTAGTGCCATTCCTCCAGAAGATACTTCTCTCTTTATTAGGAGAACTTTCCCTTTATTAGAGATCCATATGCTTCATCAAAGATCTAGAAAAAACCTTTACTAATGACAAGCTGGCAGGTCTTGGTAAATTCAGCTAGCTGCAGTATCTCAAAGAGGTAACATGATCTCTTTTCACAATGGAAACAGAAGTACTACTGGAAAGAACTAATCAGACCCAGCAAAGCAAAGGCAGGTCTTTCCCTGTGTAAAACTAAACAGTTAAATACAGATGGGATTTTCATCAGAAATACCATGTGAATGGCAATATCCACTTTTAAAAAGTGTTTTAAACTCATCAAGAAAAATATGAAAATCTGAAATACAAAGTATTAAGGACTTGTAAACTAGTTTTATTTAAACTCTACTCCTTTAGAAACAAGGAAAATTTATAAAGAACCCGCTTTTCCAGCAATCTTTTAGGTCATATATAGATTGTATTAGCTGTCCCCTTTTGGTTAGAAACAATACTACTTAAGATTAGACATTGATGATGGTACTAAGATGCTAGCCCTGTTTTTTCTTTCTTTTTTTTTTTTTTTTAAAAAAAAAAATANNNCTTTTTTTTTTTTTTATAAAAGAAAAAGTAGGAAAATGTCACCAGGGTGGGGGAGGGGTGGAGGAGGGATGACATCACATACAGAAAATAGTCTCTGTCTTTGGAAACAATGCTTTCAACCATGCTGCAACAGTAGCAGATCACAAACCACAGTCCCAGTGCACAGCTTTTGGCATTCCTCTTAACTCTCCCACTACCATAGGCTCACAACCATGCCTTAAATGCCATTGCTTAGATAAATCAGACTCTTACTAGATGAAATCTGAAGGGGAGGAAAAAGAAAGACAAGAAATAAGACAGAGTAGGAGGAGGTAATTGGTACTAGGGGAGACAGGAAAAGAATGAGTGCAGAAACCAAATATTACTCACTCTTCACTGTAAGCAATGGCATCAATGACAATGATGTCAGTATGTCTTACACTCCTTGAGGACCTTCTTCAGGTCCTGCTTGGCCAATACATTTTCCAGAATCAGGAGATAATGGTCTGTCCAAACACATCATGACAAACCTTTAAAAACTGGGAGCTAGCAAGGAAGACGACTGCTATGGTGAAGCTCACTTACCCTACCTCCAATTTTCTTAAATAAACAATCAAACACAAACTATCTCTAAGAGCAAGCGTTAGTATGAGAACCACAGAATGGATGAGGTTGGCAGGGACCTCCAGAGGGCATCTGGTCCAATCTGCTGCTCAAGCAGGACCTCCTGCTCATTCCACCCTCCCTTCAGGTATTTATATACATTGATAAGATCCCCCTGAGCCTTCTCTTCTCCAGGCTGAACATTCACTGCTCTCTCAGCCTTTCCTCATGTGAGAGCTCCTCCAGTCTCTTCACCACCTTGGTGGCCCTTTGTAGGACTCTCTCCAGTATGTCCATGTCTTTCTTTTACTGGGGAGTCCAGAAATGGACACAGTACTCCAGGTATGGCATAATGCCAGAGAACGCTCTACACATTATAAAATGATTGCCAGTGAAAAATTCAGGCTATATTTAATGAGCGGGCAGGGTGTTTCCTGTTGTCTCTGTCTGTATTAGAACTGTGAGGCCTGGAAAGACTCTGCCCCTCCGAAGGTTAGCTGTACAACCTGGCTGAGTCCCAGCTCCCTCCTGGCTCACAGAGGTGGGTATATCCCAGTTTCTTCCTCAGTCCATGAGATTAAAAACTAGATGCAGGGACTGAAGGAGTCTCAGACCACTTCACCACAGTTCTGAAAATCAATAGTTCATGATCACAGGGTATACAGAGAAGTCAATGAGACTCCAATCCAAACATATGCCACCATTCAGCCTTTTAAATTTTTTTTTTCTTTTCATCACTCACTACTTGTTCACTGCTTATACTCTACAGGCATCACCATGATCACCACTTTCAGTTTAAGTTACTTCTTATTTTCCTCATTACATTATTATTGCCAATTCCAGAACTACTAGTTCTACTAGTCATTCATTCTGTCAGTTCAACTTCGACTTCATCACTACCTTCCTCTTCAAGCTTACTACAACTTCTCAAAGGTACATGAATTTTTCATCTCCTTTACTACTCAGTACTTACTGGTTAATCTTGAATTCTGAACACAAAATTAACTACATTTAACATCAGAGAAAATTCAGCATATACCATTCTTCCTTAGTTTTAACAAGAGAAAAAGGGGGGATCATTGAGTTTACCTGATCAGGATTGAATGCAATTAGCAGATAACATCTGATACACTTACTGTTTATATGACGGCATGATCCCACCAGTAACATGGGTCTTATGCTCACCTATACACACAAAAAAACCCTCAAAACTGCAAAATTATTTTAATTTTGAGCTTAAAACCCATGCAGCAAGCAATAGCCTAAAGCAAATTCTAGACATGGTTATGCTCCTTTCAAGTGGTATTTATATTGGATATACTGACAGACTCTAAACAGTATAGTCAGTGCAGTAAATCATTAAGACAGCCATCCCTTCTTTTCTCTTTGTTTCAAGTACTGTGTCTGTTCCGACGGCATGGTGAATTATAGGTTGTAACCTCAGAGTGCAATGGTAATTGTGATAAGGACTCCATCTTCTTTTCTGAGCATTAGTAGGTTGGATTTTTTATTTTTCTGTACCACTTCAAATTATAACACTGCAAATACGTTATCTGTACAGAAATGAGATATATATATATAAAATGTTCCAGTTTTCATTATGCACCAAGAACTCAGATTTGTAACACACTGTCATTTCCATGGCTTTGGGGAACATTACACTTTCTTAATTTCTGTAAGGAATGTCATTCAGAAAATAGTCAAGCCACATTTGTGTCAAGCCTGCCATTTTTAATTATTAGCAATCAAGTCTAAGAAATTTGTCCTTTGGTTTAACTAGTGCATACCTATCTTACAATTATTTTTTTTTTATGCCACAACTCATAAAATTGTTTAGGCTGATGCTAGTCTCTTGCACTAAATTAATAACTAATCACAGGAGATATTTATCATCATGAGTTTTTTACATGAGAATTGTCAGACTTAATCACCCTCCTCTTATTTTCACTATTTACAGAGCTTCATTTATCATACGTTTCAGTAGTGTGACAACAATGGACTATTTTCCCCACTTATCAAATACATGAAGAGAGATAAGAGAGTGGCGAATCATGACAATAGTGTGTAAGTTTTACTCTTTCTGATAACATCTATTTCCACCAGAAAATGATACCTAAAAAACTATTTATTTTAATACCAGTCATAGAGAGGAGTAGAATTAACAGGCTAAAACCCCATTAAATAGACAGTTACACTTAATTACAGAAAATGCATCTGATATTTGTCATTGGTTAACTTTGCAGACAGTATGAGAGTGATCTGTTCCAATCAAAAGTTTGTAAAAAATAATTTCTTTGATAACAATGCCAAGAAACTGTTCTCAGAAGCCTTTATAAAGTGGGTTCAGGGCTTATATCTAGAAGCTAAACGGACTACTAACTCTGATAAGGATAGTGATTTGGGGGGTTACTGCTGAGATAATGTGTTGAAGCATACCCCAGATTTTTTGCAAACCACTTGCAGACTGAAATGAAAAGTAACATAACATTTAAACCAAAGTTATACAGAATGGTACGGATGTGTGGCCACTGCTAGATGCCGTGGGAAGTTCATCTTGCATTCCTGGGCATCTAAGATGTCATTCTCACACAGTATTGCACAACAAGAGCAAAAACTAAATTATGTAAGATATCACTTCACTGAAATAACTCCCAAATCTATCAATTGAAACATTGCAGCATAAATGTGTTGTGATGAAATATTACAGAATATCTGTTTTGATATTCTTAGCAAGCAGAATCATGCAAATTCATATTTTAATTGGTTAGGGAAAAAAACTGACCCCTGGTAACCTGTTCTTAGTTAAGAGATGAAAACGGATGCAGATGCCTAGGTGCTGGCAGGGGGGACTGCACGGTGGTCTCGTGAGGAGAGGTTGGGGCTGTCCCACGCTGGACACATCTGGCCTCAAGAGATCCAGGGAACCACTAAGCTCCACAGCCAAATTGTTGGCACCTCTGGGAAAGTGTATTTAAGAAAGGGAAAAACCAAGCCAAAAACCCATGAAACACAGAGGAGAAAGGAAAAGAAAAAGCATGAGAAACAGCAGTACAAGTGCCAAGGTCAGGGAAGGAGGGTGCAGGTGCTCCATTGCACTGGAGCAGCTACCTATATTATGGCCCATGGAGGAACCCAGGCCAGAGCAGAGGAAACGTGGGGAGGAAGGAGCAGCAGACAGAAATCACTCTGTACTGACTGTAACATCCCTCTCCCCATTCCCCTCTATTGCTAGGGCAGTAGAGGACTCAGGAGTGAAGACATGAAGTTAAGCCTGGGAAAAGAGGCAGGAAAGGTGTCATTTTAATGTTTACCTTTTTGTTTCTCAGTACCTGAATTTATTTTAACTAGTAATAAATTAGAATTAATTTTCCCCACGTCAAATCTGTTTTGCCCTTGGCCGTAACTGGTAAGCAATCTACCTGTCTCTATCTCAACCCATGAGTTTTTTCATTCCAATGTTTTCTCTTCCCCCCCCACCCCAGCTCTAGTCCTGCTAAAAAGGGAATGAGTGGCTAGGTGAGTGTTTGGCTGTTAGGCAAGGCTAACCTATGCCAGGAATAAAACAGGAGTTATTTATGGAAGAATATAAATAGTAGAGATAGCTAACAGACACAACAGTGTTTTTATATTTTGTTTTCTGTATGTTTAGGTCAAAGAAACTACCACGAAATATTTTAAGAGTGTTATATCAGGCCAGGATGGCATCTCCGAGAAAGTCTATTTAAGAAAACGAAAAAATGCTGCACAGCAGAATATGAGAGGAGTAAGGACAACATGAGAGACACAGCCCTGCAGACACTGAGGTCAAAGAAGAACGAGCAGGAGGAGGTGCTCCAGGCGCTGGAACAGAGATTGAAGACCATCAAGTGGTGAAGACCATGGTGAGGCAGGCTGTCCCCCTGCAGCCCATGGAGAACCACATTGGAGCAGATATCCATACTGCAACCTGTGGATGACACCATGCTGCAGCAGATGGAGATGCCCTGAGGGAAGCTGCAGCCCATGGAGAGAAGCCCATGAAGGAGCATGTTTTCTGGCAGAAACTGTGGCCTGGGGGGGACCCATGCTTGGAACAGTTTGTTCCTTATGGACTGTATCCCATGGAAGGGACCCACATCGGAGCAGTTCTTAAAGAACTGCAGCCTGTGGGAAAGACTCTCACTGGAGCAGTTCATGAAGGACAGTAGCCCATGGAGATCTGTGGTGTGTTAACCTTGGCTGGCTGCCAGGTGCCCACCAAGCTGCTCTCTCACTCCTCCTCCTCAGCAGGACAAGGGGAGAAAATAAGATGAAAAAAAATAAGTTAAAAAAAAGTTAAAAAATAACTTTAAAAAAAAAAAAAGACTCAGAATTTGAAGTAGATAATTCACCAAAGAACAAAGAACAAAGCATGCCAATTATATTTCTTTGTCCAACTTTGAAATTATTTTGAAATTTATTTTGAAATTTAAAAAAATACAGCAGTCAGCCTTGGATCATTTTACAAAACACATCTGCAGAGTGAGGCAAATTTTCTTACAAATTTAATTAAAAGAATAAGTATTTTTAAAAGTAAAATTGATTTTTGTTACATTTTATAACTTTTTATGGAGTTCAAGTGTTCAATATAGCTGAATAAACACCTGATAAATATGCAGAGAACTCAAAGGAGATAATCTTTCAGGTAACATTAAAAAGATGAAATTAAATTTGAATGAAGAAATGCTAGTATTCACCTAGAATGATTCATGACAAATATCATATAAAAGTACAGTTACTTTTCTGGAAGACTCTACTATATCCCCAAGTCCAGAATATACAAAATGGCAGGAATAAATATCAGTGCTCCTGAATCACATTTCCACTTCAGTCAGATCAGAGGTGATAAATACTAAGATGCTATATTAGCATTTGTAGTCACCACGGATAAAATGGACATTTTTGCCTGTGCAAAAATATAGGCAAGCTGAGAGCTTTACACATTTTTATTTTAGAAGTAATTTCATAAAAATAATTTCCACATCAAATATGCAGAGACTTATACTTTCAGGAAGAGAAGATTCATTTTATTATTTCTCTTTAAAATAATTTTAGCATTCACTAATCCTGCATTTTATCAAAAATATACCGTAAGAACTGAGCTACTATTTTGATGCTCATGTCTACTAATGAAATGTTAGGGCATTCACACAACCAGCAGCTCTGGGACTAAACATAGTGAGTTGATCACCTGCTAAGACTACCTTCAGCATTGCATCCTCTACCCACAACACATCCGGATCACAGCAGATGCTCCCAAAGCTGATTACAACAGTTCACATGATCTCATGGTAGGCAGTCAACACAAATTTTTTTAAACACTTCTCCAGCATATGGAAGACCATGTTAACAATTTACTCTGCTAAGTAACAATGTAGAAGCCCCCATATGCTATATGCCAACAAGCATGATACCCAATCCTGTGAAAATGTTGCTGCATTAGTGACTCAGCAGAATAAAGCAGACGGAGCATCTTCAAAGGAGAAAATGCTCCTTTCTCCTGACTGTGCTGCTGTACAAACATTTTGGTTTTCAGGCTTATGGTCTGGCTTCCAACCATTTACCATGTTTCCTCTGAATTTCTTCTGTATCTTGACTTCCTGACTACTACCCTTGCCAAAAGTCTGTATTTCCAAGTTCTTCCAACTTGTATTCCAAACAGAATCCTCACCAACAAGTCTTAATCATTACAGTATGGGGAGACAGTTCCATTTCACCATTTACTCTGGTTTATCCACAGTGACACTTCATGAAAGCACTACAGGACAGCAGTTTTCACAGAACTGGTATAAGTAGACCAAATCTAGTTTTACCACCTGTGCTGAAAGCTCAGGGATGTGCATATAATGCTTATCTTCCCCCACACCACTAACCAGAAGCCTGATGGTGGTAGCTGATACCACTACAAGGTCATCAACCAACATTACTTGCTGTTTTACTGTGCCATGCAGTTACTGCGTACTGTGTATCTGCCTCCAAGTCACAACCATAGCTTACCCTCAACAACCTCCAGATGCTCTGAAAATCTCAGCACCTGCTAACAAAGCCACCTACAATCAGTGTGTGATAAATTATGTGAAAAAATACAGCTCTCTTGAGACATTAATATAAGAACACTTGGCACCACCTACACAGGAAGGACCAAAGTTCTCAAATGGCTGGGAAATTATTGCCCTGTGATTGCAAAACTAATCATTAATTTTGTTATACAGATGGAAACTTATCCTGGATGACAGGAAGTGCTATGGCATCGAAAAATCTCACTGTAGCTCTAGATAAAGTACCTTTTCTTATCTGCACTATTCCCTGCACCATGATGTTTATTAGAAGAGCCATAGATACAATAGGGGCTGGCAAACATCCTGTATACATATATTACTAAGGGAGTGTTTTAGTAAGAAGGATGATTTAAACAAGCAGGAATACTCTAAAGACTTCATAGTCACTGTACAGCTTTTAAATGTTTATCTCTACATGAATTATGGAATATGGAAGCTGAAGTGAATTGCTACTCAAAGTCCACAGTGATAAGATTCACACAAAAAAGTTACATTAACTGCTGCTTACTCCTTGATCGTTTATGGATATAATACACAGCACATGTTCCTCAAGTTATTAGAAAAAACACACACCCCGGAAAACTTTGCCAGTAGATCATACTACATTTTCTTGAATCCCTCATAAGATTTATTTGTAGATGTCACAGAGAAATAATGGTTCTTGTTAATTTTTGCATGTGCAAAAGAATCACAGCACCAAAAATCTTTGCAAGTGCCTTCCATGCAGAGATCTTGCACTCTGTAAGTTCAGTTACTTGGCAAGAAACGTAACATCACAGGATTAGATCTAACATTGTGTCACAAGCAAGAGAGTGCTATAGATGTCCTGGGGCCACAGTCTTGCTTATATAAAGAATTTTTATGTATTTCTGGAAACAAAACCAATACAGAAATCGAAAACAAACGTATAACAAATAAACAAAAAAACAATAAAGACATCTAAAATAAAGTTTTAAAACCAGTGATTTACTTCTGCTCTAAAACCTAACAGTAATCAACTACCTTTAAGAGATAACTCAGAGATACATCTTTAAGCTATACTGGTATTTTTGAGAACTTTCTAGTTTTCTTTCACCCTTGATTCTACACAAAGGAATGAAGGAAAACACATTTCAAGACTTTAAAGAAAAAAATAAAACAAACTTCAGTCATTCTAGAGAGAATAAAAAAGTGTCCTGTTAAGTTGAAAAAAAAATCTGGAATACAAGCCCTACGTAGTTGGATCTCACAAGTACGTAGGCTTGATAATTGGGGGTGAGGGGGATGAGGTGGTGGAACTGATCTCTGTTTTAAAACAAAAAGTCAGGTAAAAGATTAGACTGCTATTATCTCATATGTGTTGGAAACAATGATAAACAAAAGGTTTACTCAAAATATCACAGTGCAGAATTTCCTCTGGTAGCCCCTCTGACTAGGAGCCATCAAATGGCATCAACTCAAAAACCAAAAAATTAAGCTCATCTTGCCTTAACTCATTAATAAACTAATTTATTTAGTTTAAACTAACTTGGGTTTTTACCCAAGGTAAGCACCTTAACAGTCCTGTGAACTTCTGAAGGATCACTCATATCCTTAAAGTGAATATGCTCATAACACTCTGCTGAACTGGTGTCGACACTGATTAAAACCCAGTGGTTGTATCATGTTCCTTTTACACTACTTTCAGAAATTCTTAATTTACCATTTAGGAGGAGTAGGGGAAATTACTTTATTCAGTTAAGACTAGTATTCGGAGTTTCATCTCACTTGTAAAACAGGAGAAATACTTGAATTGCCAAATGACTGCCTATGAATAAGATTTAACAAAGGCATTCACTATCTTCTAAATTCTCTCTTTGTTTGCATTTAGCTTGAAGCTAGTTTAAATAGCTAAACTTAATTTCTAGCCAGGTTTTAGTTATCAGTTGCATGTTGAAAAAGTACTGACAGCTATGATCCAAAATAAACAAAAAAATCAAAGAAATACACAGGCAAAAATCAACGATCTAAAAGTTTACATACAACAGCAGGTTATCTGTCATCACTAGAAAGGGTTTCCTTTTCTTGTTAAGCTTCATAATTCTAACTACATTCAATATGAAATTTCAGAGTTATATGCATATAATTAAAATATATATTTCTTATTCCAGTAATTCTAGCGAAGTAATTTCAAGAACAGTTTGACATCAGTTTGGATGATACTTAGCAGATTGTCCTACTGAAAACGTTCATGCAGAGACGTATACCATTTCTAAGTACTTTAATAAAAATCTGTAAAGTGCCTTTCAAATTTACATTTTTGTTAGTATTTTTTCTTACTTATTCTAAAATTTTCCATAACAGTAGGCTTATGCTGCATATGAAAATAAGGCCCTACAGACAGAAAGAACCGAGACAACTGAACGCTTTCAAAACCAGCAAAGTTACATTAAGAGTCTGACCTAAACCTACAAAACCAAAAAACAGTCTTAAAGGCTACAAGGAGTTACAGTAAAAGTTCAGTCATAATTCCTATTCAACACATTTCAGTTTCACTATTTTTAGAACATGGTCACCAAAGTCTAAGCTCATTTGCACTTTCGTACATTCTTCATGACTTCAGAAGACCTTGAAAGAGAGTATGTTAGAAAAAAAACCTGTAACAACGGGGAAGAAGTACAATTGCTAAATCACATCATTCTGGCTTATATGAAACTGTTTTAGAACCCCTCTTAGTTAAGTGTCTCTTTCCTTTTGTTAAAAGCACCAGTTATAATAAACCAAACTGTTAAAAGTAATTCAAAATGTTCTTTCCCGTGCACCTTGTGGTAGTGGCTTTGCTCAATTTTCTCATTTTAAAAGGAAACTTCCACTTTTTAAGTTTCCAGTATTTTTCATTTTTCATCTGATCTGCAATATAACTAAGTATTACCTGTGTGCATTTACTTAATGTTAAAAAAAAAATTACTTGATCAAAAGGCCAGAATACAGCAGGAAAGGATTCTGGTTAAAAAGTATTCTGGTTAAAAGGAAAAGCTTAAGGTACTACCCCAGTTATTCTTTCAGTTTCATTCTAGAGTCTCTTTGCCAAAAAATGAAGGACTTGTTACTTTCTAAAAAAACATGAAATCCACTACTTAACCAACAAGCAGTTCATTTTTCCTTATGTAGTTAAAAATATGCTTCATTGTTTGTATGCATATAAATCTGTTCAAATCTTGGCTCCCTACTGAAGGAGTCATAATTGCAATTGTACATTGCAATCACACATGGTAAAGAGCACACAAAGTAGTGCTGCCATCCAGTTACAACTAAACTTTTCTCCACTACAGAAATACACACTCTGTAAGATATGTGTCTACATGATTTACTCAAAACAAGCAAGGAAAAACACTCAGAAAACACTGCTTGCTTTTACTGATCTCCTCCGAGCCCTGAGCCAGAAGGAATTATTCTCAACTAACAGAAATAGTTAAATTTGATTTATACTGGTTTTAGATGTTATAATGAACTTACCTGTCATTAATGATCCAGTTCAGACACAGATTGAGGGAATTAAGGTTTTTGCATCTCTTTACTATTTCCATCACGGTTTCATTGTCCAGTTCTGTGATATGACGTAGATCCAAGCTGGAAAGATTTCTTAGCTATTGAGACAAATATGACAAAGAAATAATGTGAAATTTGTTCACACACATAACTGTTATAAAAGCTGTTAAACTTTTTGGAATCATGTATAACACACGTGAGCTAGTCAAGAAAGATGAGATTACTACACTTTTTCACAAAAAGGAAACATATCAGAGATACGAACAGAATGCAATTTTAGCAATTTTGGAATTCAGGCACTCAGATACTCCAAAAAATCAAGACAATCTAACTCATGGTCCAATACATCTACAATAGGGGCTTAGGCCTTCCTCCTTTTAACTATATGGAATGTAAGATACCGAGGTAGAATACCAGCTCATTTAATTATAAGAAAATGTTGTGGTTTAACCCCAGTCAGCAATCAAGCAACACACAGCCGCTTGCTCACCCCACCCCCCACACCCACGGTGGGATGAGGGAGGGAACCAGAAAAAAAAAACCAAACCCAAACCAAAAACCATGGGCTGAGATAAAGGCAGATTAATTGGATAGCAGAGAGAGAGAAAATAATAATAATGACAACAGAATATAAAAAGCAAGTAATGCACAATGCAATTGCTTGCCACCCGCTGACCAATGCCCAGCCCGTCCACGAGCCACGATGGCTGCCCCCTGGCCAGCTCCCCCAGTTTCTATACTGAGCATGATGCCATATGGTATGGAATAGCCCTTGGGCCAGTTTGCGTCAGCTGTCCTGGCTGTGTCCCCTCCCAGCTCCTTGTGCCCCTGGCAGAGCATGGGAAGCTGAGAAGTCCTTGACTAGACTAAACACTACTGAGCAACAACTAAAACATCAGTGTGTTATCAGCATTGTTCTCATCCTAAGTGCAAACCACAGCACTATAGCAGCTACTAGGAAGAAAATGAACTCTGAATTAAGCTGAAACCAGGACAGAAAAATAGAGCCTGGAAGAAAGGAGAGACAGCACATTTGTGCTTAGATTCAAATGCATGTGATTAAAGACTCCAGAGTCTAAGGCTTTCAAACTAAGAATATACTACAAAATCCCTGGAAAATATAGTGTTTATACTGTTGTTTCACCTGCACAACTGTCAATAATAACTTGGATATTCCAAACAACAAAAGTTGGAGTCACAGAACAATATGATTAAGATTTATGCACTGATTAATCTGATTTATTACTATTGTTGATCATTATAATGTCCTTCAAAAGTGAACAAAACATTCTTACTACTTTTATGAGCTATGGATTCAAATAAAAAAATTTTTACAGATTTCTGCAGTAGCTTTAAACAATCGAACAGTTTAGTCATAATAACCTCCAAGTGCTGTTTGCTTTTTAAGCTGTCCGAAATAATCTCTGTTATACTCTGGAAAAATAATTGCATTAGGTAATACTGACACTTTAATTAAATTTACCTTCCCTGTAAGAGAGGAAAAATAATCCTATGCAGTGATTTAAGTCACTAAGGATTTGATTAAGTATAGGCATACAAGTGGGATCATAAAATCAGTCCACTTCAGTGTTAATTATTAAGTCAGTGTATTGGGGGGGGGGGGGGGGGGGGGAAAAAAAAAAAAAAAAAAAAAAAAAAAAAAAAAAAAAAAAAAAAAAAAAAGAGAAAAGAG
>VZTL01000734.1:0-50691 GCA_013400535.1 Scopus umbretta
ATGGTGTGTCATCTTTCCCTGCTTTTGAGATTGGGTGTTTAAGCTCAGTAACTGTTACTGAACTTTAATCTTTAAAAGTTAAGTGTTGCCTTTGTGCAAGACTTGAATCTCTCCTAACAAAGGGCACACAAATGTACTTACTATGTCTTTGTGATGGACTTATAATGGATGTGGTATTTGTACTTTTTTTGCTATGTCTTGGTCACAGACTTAGGAAATTGCTAGAAAAGTTTAAATGTAAGTATAACCACCCTTCTGCTGGAGCCTACTTCCCAACAGCTGTGATGATGGAACAACATGCAGCAATGTGCCTTCACCACCTCACTGCAAAACTTGGCAGGTTGAATTAAACTGTTTCTTCTAATACTTTAACCTGGGCCTGCAGGTTTTGTATTGAAACAATATGAAACAGTCTTACCTACATGCTCCTTCTGTTTTGTTCAAGGAGCCCCTCTTGCTACCTAAAATGGGTGAGCATGAATTTCTCAAGTGCTTTCTGAAATGTTTTGGTGATATCTCTGCTCACGAATCTCAGGTATTCACTTATAAAGTGTTCACTTACAAAGGTTTATCACTAATATCTGGTACAAGAAATGAAAGATCAGGGTGTGGTGATTATGCTGACTGGGTAGGGGGAGACAAAGGAGCATAAAGCTCTGGTAGAAGAGGTTGGTGTCCTTTCCATGATGAAATAATTTTGTAAGAAGCACCATGAATTGTGTTAAGAAAAGACAGGCACCACCCATGCTTTTTATTCCCTGTCCTTACAACATTAGCATCCTGACCACCAAATTTTATCCAACAGTGACCTCTCTCTGGTAGCAGGTTCACTACTGACTTGCTCATGCTCAACAGACTAGAGCAGAATTTGAGATGTTCTAACTGGAACCTCACCATGATAAGAGGCCTGCTGATCTTCCTCTGGCTTGGGGAGTAGGAGGGGTGACTTAGATTCAGATCCATCTGAATCAGGAAGGAAGAGTAGGATTCATTTGACATTTGGGGACTTTACAAAGAATACTGATGTCTAATAATCCCACTCATGGCTAATTGGACTGTTGGCACTGTTGGGAACCAATGGGTTGGTTATTCTTCTTGTGTGTTTTACAAAAGAACATTATAGTTGGCTCAAATGGATAGAGTGATTGAGGTTTTGAGGATTTTCAGACATGGCTCCTGTAACTCTCAGGCAGCTGCCTTTCCTGATAGAGCAATGATGTATGTTTCAGCTGCTTTATTTTTCAGATGCTGAAATGCTTGATGGTTTTTGCATAGCTTATTGATGCACTGAAAGTTTCAGAGGAGTTTGTCTGGAAAAGGCTGTACAGCAGTGGCTCCCCAAAAAAGGACTGAAAAAATGTCATTTTGGCATGTGCTTGCTTTTTTACACCATCAAGTGTAGCAGCTTGGATCTACCAAGTGCCTTCCGAGGGTTTGAACAATTTTATGTAGGCAGCCTGCACGGTGTAGCAGGTATTAAAAGAAGAATAAAAACTTGGCAAAAGAAGGAGTTATAAGAAATTTTATTTGATTCTGAAACCTGTTGTCTAAACAGTGAGTGGAAATAGTAAATTATTGGGCTCTATGGATGAAGTGGGAGTAAAAGTAGCATTGGGCTTCTACCTCCAGCATCACTGATAAAGTCATGAGGATAGCAGAGAGTTTATTGTTGACATTGTGTGTCTCCTGATAGAGCTGGGTTTCTTGGCTGTCTTCTACCTCTTCATGAATTTTGGGTTATTAGTGAGGAGTTAAAAGTATGGCACTTTAATTTGAAATAATCATTCTTATGTAAAAAGCCCTGACATTTGGGATGGGTTCTTGAGCTTTGATGATGTTCCTACATGTGTCTTTAGTGGAGACATATGTCTTACTCAGTACGGGTGGTTGGACTTGCCTGTAGGGATTCAGGCATTGTTTCACTTTCTGTTTTTCATCAAACAGTGTTAGAATACATGTGGATGACAACTTGATGTAGAAATACTTTCCATGAAATGGCTAATGTTATTCTGATCATTCTGTGCTCACAGCTTGGTTCCTATGAGATCTGTAACCTCACAGTCCTGCCGTGACAATTTTCACCCCTCTTAATAGTCTTGAATGGGCAGAGGAGATGCAGGGTGGCCTGGAGTAATCCTTTCCTTCAGAAGTTTGGAGGCATCAGAGCTGAGGTTGGACTTTACTACGCCAAGTCAAGCCTTTTCTCTGCCATTTTCCCGAGCTGCAGCCCCACAAGCACATGAAGAGGATGACTTTGTTGGATTTGCAGTGATGCCGCATTCCTCTCTGTCTGCATGCTTGCTAGCTGCGTTGTTATTGTACGCTGATTAGAAACACTGTCTTGTGGTTTGGGGCTTTTTTTTAAAAAAAAAAAAAACAACAGTGGTTTGAGTGCTTGGCAACTCCTCATTTGAAACATTCTCCTTCATGACAGTTACAAATTTATGTCAGGCTCTCTTGGGTTTGTTCTGTTCATCTTTGCAGTAATTTCTGTAAAACTAGATATTTTATTCTGGCACATTTTGATGCTTGGGTAAAAGGTACTGCAAAATGTCCTTGTGGGGACAACTTGCAGACGGACATCTCAGCAGCCTGAAGCCTACAGTGTTGAAGACAACAGCTGCAATTAGCAACCATCTCCTCTCTGTTTATTCATATTGTACTTCTTTACTTAATGACTTTTCTTGATGGCTTTGCCCCCATGAGTTGCACTGGGCTCTGCCCCCATGAATTGCATGCCATTTTTAAGTTAGGCAGAAATGTTGGCTTTGTCAGCTCTGTGTTTCTTCTAATAAGTCAAGACTTTTTGAGTCTTGCCTGCATAAAACTGTTCTGCTGGGTGACCTTGGAAGATCTAGTTCAGGTTAATGGGTTAAAATGTTATATTGAAGTCCAACCAGCAGGACTCCAACAAAGAAAAAGCACTGCATCCTGTGTACCAGCAGTTGCCAGTACCATCATCTTCAGCTGAACAAGTTTTTCCCAGCATGTACAGATTTCATTTTATTTTATTTCACCCAGGAGAGTACAAGATGTATGAGAGCAGCACCTGCTCAAGCAAGGCCGTAGCCAGGAACAGATAAGCTGTTGTGAACTGAGCTCCCATTTCAAGGTGTGATCTGCTGTTTCTTGGTGTGTAGTCAGTGCCTGTCCTCAGGGTATTACAAGGATTATGGAATGAGCATGTGGTTCTTCAGGAAGACCCTGCAAAGCATAATATTCCATCAGGTTTTTCTGATCGTTCAGTAAATCATGGTATATTGTTAAGAGGTTGTGTCTGACCATGGTATTAACATTTGAGTACAGCCCTGTGTTGCTGGAGCTACTGGTATTTCTGAAATTAAGGAGAGGCAGTCAAGGAGAGACCTGGTTTTGAAGATAAAAATCAACACTGCTTTGTAGATGTGTAGATGTGCCTTGCTGTGGCACCGATGGCAAACGTGGCTTGATTGTAGACCCCATGCGTCTGCAGCCCTGCAGGGAGAGCTGCCTGTCTGCTCTCAGTATGCATCTACAGCGCTTGTCGAAATTTAAATGAGCGAGGACACCACATCCATAAATAATGCTTATATTTACCTCTGGCAGCTGCCTCTTATCTTCAGAGCCACGCTGGCTTGTCTGCCGCAGAGCTGTCTCCTGGAACCATTCATTTTTCCTTTTATAGTAGCAGGATGGTATTTTAATGCAGTGTTTGAAATGACTGCATAATTTGGTCTAGTGCTAAGGTTTAGAAGCTTTATGCTGTAGATAAACTTAGAAAAAATGCTGCATGGACATGAAAGGCTGCAGTTGTGTTCAGAGGTCTTGGTTCGTTGTCCAAAACAGCTGCTAATGTCTTTATCAGGAGGAAAAAGGTGTATTAATGGAGCCAGCAGCAGTTAATGGATTTCCAGAGAAATCACAGTGTATCCATTGAGGGTGAGGGCAGCATTTGGTAACAGCGAGCTGGGCAAGTCCACTTCATTTAGCAAATAAAATGCGGTGGTAAGGACCCTTTGAAAAAAGAATATTTTACTATGGGAGCAAAAGAGCCATCAGTAGTGTCTGGGATGATTAGAATATTTTGATTCAGGTCTGTCTTGAGTGTTGGACATCTCCCTGCAGCCACATTATTCTTTTTCCTAATAAGGTAAAATATGGCAAGCACATAGATGAAATAGGGGAAAATCAGATTTTAATGGTAGAATAATAACACACACTGAAGGTTCCTGTTGTCCTTCCCCAAGTACCCTTCTACTCCGGGTACTTTGGGCATTTTTTCCACATATTATTATGTACATTTTTGTAGTCCTCCTACTGAGGTAAGGAAGTTTCACAAGCCACAATTCAGGTATTTAAAAGAAAAAAAACAACCAGACATGCTAAATATTAAGCGGCTTGACTGATGTTTGGTAGGAAACATGCAGCTGATGCAGGAGCAGAGCACTTTAATCAAATCTTTGTGGAGAACTTGGGGGTTGTTAAAAATCCTTCTCTTGATCATGCTTGTAATCTGAGCGTCATTTTAAGATTAATCTGTGCAAGGAACTGCCCTTCTGGGCCACGTCTGTCTTCCTGCTTCTATCTAAATAATTCAAAGAATTCATGTTTTTTCCATCTCGGCTTACTGCAAGGCTCCAAGACCATTAGTTTATGCCTTGACTAATACAGTCATATACCTCTCTCAAATCCATTCAACATCTTGACTGGTGGTTCTCACTCCCCCTTTCCATCGTGCTGGAGACGAGCCCTGTGTCTGAGCTCCTCAACCATACCCACCTTGTTTCCATCCCATTTGTTTTACTTATCAGGCTGGTGTCTGGCACCTGCTTCTCTGTTTTTCATCAGTCTCTGCATTTTTTTCTGTGTTCTTCATCAGATGAGGAAAAACTCATTATCAAAGTAAATACATCTGTTGGTGAATCCTCTTTTACATCTCTCCAGAAAATAGATTTTTCCATGATGCTTTCAATTCTATTGGTATTTCTTAAGCAAATGACTGCAGAAAGACTTTGTTTTAACAGATCTTTATAATTTTCAGCCATTTGTGACCAAGGATGTTTTATCCCTACGGGTTAGTTAATGAATTAATTCATACTTTCAGAAGAAGTCTGATGTGAACTTGCCCAACAGAAGGGAAATAAAAGATGTGAGACAACTTATTGGGCAACAAGTGACCTGATTCTTTCCTTCCTTTAATTTTGGAAAGCTGTTAGGAGCTGGTTGTTTGATGTGATGTGCCTTGCTATAAATGTATCTGGTATTTAACTTAATGTGTATTTATAATTGTAAGTGGAAAATGGCTATCTTAAAAACCAGAGGAACTGAAAAGGACTGAGTTGTATGTCTATGGAGGTCCCTGCAAGCAGATGTTGTGGAGCACACAAAAAAAAAGGCATGCTTTTTCCTGCCCCTTTGGCACTCTTCTATATTGTGATAGCAAGACCTGGAATGCAAACTTTTTTTTTTTTTTTTTAAGTCCCTCTGCATTGCCCTAAGCATCCCTAGTTCTTGGGGTCTTCTAAAACTCCATGTAATGCCAAGCTATTTTGAAATTTTTTATTTGCAAGCTTTTATAGGATATAATGTGCCGTCATATCTTTACTTAAATGTCTATATGCTTTTTAGCAAATGAATGTTACGTGCAGGTGGTTATGTGGCCATAGAAGGACACCATCGAAGTGTTCTGTGATGGTGTGCAGAGCACCCAAATTGCAATTGAATGTGTGAAATGTTTTTTATTCTGCATAAATATGCAGCTATAGGTCCATGTGAAATCAGCTAATGATTAGTTAGAAAAGCACTTATGCAATTCAGGTCGGATTTGCTAACCAAAATATTTAGTTTCCCGAAAATCTGTTATGTGCAGAAAAAAGCAGAGGGTAATAAGCATTGAACCATGTTTTTAGTGTGACAGTAAAGCAGGAGAAGACAGTCCAGGTCTTCTGTCTGCTGAGGGCTGTGCAGCCTTACTCTATCCTTTCATTGCCTCAGATGTTCATTATCCCTGGGTCTGTGCTCACTCAATTAGCTATCCTAGAGAAAGTCCTTGGAGTAGAAGGCGAGCTGGGTTTGTGTCCTTTTGCTAAGTTCAGCAGCAGTCTAGTAAATACCAGCGTTGCGCTGTGTGGAGAAAGGGGGAGAGGAGTGAACTGTTGCCCAGGAGCAGTGGGGCAGGCACATCTCTCCCTTCTGGTGGCACAAAGCCATTAGGGTTTTTTTTTTCATGTCATAAAGTGTCACTTCACCCTGACCTCCTTCACCTGGATGAATTTCTTGCTGATGGATACAAGACACTCAGTGCCTTTCTAAATAACCATCACAAGATGGTTATTTCAGATGATAAACTGTGCTGTGTTAGTGGGTTGAGCTTGGGGAGAACGTTTATTTTTCAGCGTGGTAAGGGTTAGTTGGCAGAGACACAAGATAGACAAGCCTTGCGGAGCAGACCTTAATGAGGGGGAAAAAGTATTTAATTACAGCAAAGAGCCGAGCAATGTTTAATTAGCTTATGTACTAGTAGTGGTACTGTCTAATGCCTTTTTCAGACCATTATGAAGAGAAAAGGAATGGAGTTCAAGAGCCAAATGGTGTAACATTGCCTAAGATGTTAAAAAAACCCACAACAAAACAAAGGAAAGGATCACAGTTGCAACTAATCATCAACATTTAACTGACTGAAAATATTACAGGAGAAAAAGTGGGAAGCAGGCAAAATAATTAATAGTGTGAAGAAAGTGGAATGAAAAATTCTGAGTCCTGAAGTATGAGGACAGGGGACACTTAATGGAATAGAAAGTAGCAAAACTGCTGGGAGCACCTGCTCATACCAAATCCCATTAGTTTAGGAGACTCATTGTCACCACAGGTTATTAGCATCAGGAGCATAGCAGGATTCCTTTGAAGACCTGGTACATTGATGAGTGTATTCAGAATTAACAGAAGAATATTAATAGAATAAAACTGAAACCCCACAAGGCTTTTAAGAGCCAAGCAAGCATGTCTCCTTCAGAACATGAGGACAACCTGTCAGTGTAGAACTTCAAAAGAAACTTTTTCATGGGATTAGGTTTGTCATTTTTCCCTTCAAAATGCAAGGAACAGCTGTACTTGGTGATAGAATGTGGATTAGATGAGACTAGCGGTTTTATTGGACTGGTGTTCTGCATGTATTTCTTCATGGGATGCAGCATCCTCCCTTCATTAGGAAGACTGAGTACATCAGTGTTGGGTTTTTGTTTTGTTTTTTTTTTTAACTGCTCCGATGATTTTTATTTTTTTTCCCCACATGATAATACGATTATATGACCTAACATTTCAACAAAGCAGTGCATGGGATTTGATGCTGAGATCCAGCTGAACAGAGCTCATGTCTATGAGGATCTCCCAAACCTGCAGAACTTGATGGTTGACAACATACATCTGAACATCCGGGGAAACCCAGCACTCATGTGGAAAGATATTATAGTTGCTCTTCTCCTCTGTGCCACCATGGAATTCTTGTGTGTTAGCTGTGTTCATACTATTTATTGGGCACTAACATCTGGAAAAAAAAAAAAGTAAGAGTCTCAGATTTCAAGATTTCTGAGCAGAGTCCAAAGTAAGGACTTTAAGAAGGGAAATGCTGACTTTCCATGGACTGCCCTGCCTGTAATCAACCTCCTCATTCCAATTCTGTCATCAAATCCATTCTTGACTCTTTAAAGGCTTATTTTAATTACATCTGATTACTGAAAATACGCTTTAATTTCACAGAGTCCCTTTTGTTACTTAAATTTAGGCTAAACTCATGTGAAAAGTTTTATAAGAATGGATTCGAACCATTCCTGGATGAGCAAGTCTGCTCTTCCCACACAGGGTGTAATTTTGGTACAGTTGCTTGGAATGTGGGATTTTTCTGTGTAATCTCAATCTGAATAAATTTAGATTGATTTCTTCTCAGCCTAAGGCTGTTTATCAACACATGACATAGGGGGAGGTGTAGAAGCTCCGTGCTGGACAGGGTCTGCTGCACAGACTTTGCCTCTGCAGCTGTAGCAGCCAGGGTGTGACAAGAAACAATTTCTCTTTGAGGAAGCTTGCCAAAAAAAAAAAAAGAGTGTGCAGTGAAGATGATGATACACTGGCAGAACAAGTTTTTCTCTGTCTTCTGCTTGGGAAGTGCCAACAGAAAGGCAGGATTTGGCTTATAAAAGCTCAAGTGCTATTTTTGGCAATGCATTGGACTTCACGATAGGAATGCTGGTAATTGTGCCTCTAAAGTGCTGAGCAAATTTCCCTAAATGTAGCCTACAGGTTCCTCCTCAGGTCAGGTCACACATCTGCTGCTTGTGCTGCTAAGTAACCTATTTATTTATTTATGTATTGATTTCACTGTGAAAACATGGACTGAATGGGATTTCAGTTCATGCTTTATGTAGAACAGACTCTGGATGAACACAGGTGGAGGAAAACACTTTTTTGTTTGAAAAAAGTGTTCAAAACCTTTGCCGTCAGCAGACCCTTCAAATTTGGCTGCCTGGTGACTCTGTTCTTCTGCAGCTCTTTATGATGGGCTCTACATGAGCACCTTTCACTCCATGCCATCCTTTTCTCCAGGGGAGAACCAAGAACAACAGACTCATTTTCAGGAAAAGTTTTATTTTGGGAAGAGAGGGGTGTTGTGGTTTAACCCCAATCAGCAACTAAGCACCACACAGCTGCTCACTCACCCTCCCCCCACCCCAGTGGGATGGGGGAGAGAACTGGGAAAAAAACGTAAAACCCATGGGTTGAGATAAAGGCAGTTTAATAGGACAGTAGAGAAAGAGAAAATAATAATGATAAAAGAATATACAAAACAAGTGATGCACAAAGCAATTGCTCACCACCTGCTGACCGATGCCCAGCCCATCCCCGAGCAGCGATCGCTGCCCCCTGGCCAACTTCCCCCAGTTCCTATACTGAGCATGACGTCAGATAGTATGGAATAGCCCTCTGGTCAGTTTGGGTCAGCTGTCCTGCCTGCACTCCCTCCCAGCTTCTTGTGCACCCGGCAGAGCATGTGAAGCTAAGAAGTCCTTGACTAGTGTAAACACTACTTAGCAACAACTAAAACATCAGCGCGTTATCAGCATTGTTCTCATACTAAGTCCAAAACACAGCACTATGCCAGCTACTGGGAAGAAAATGAACTCTGAATTAAGCTGAAACCAGGACAAGGGGATTTTTTGTTTCTCTTGATTTGTTACAGATAATATTTTCTAACCACGCTGTCCAAATCAGAAGGCTGAAGGCTTTGACTGAAATCTTTTTAGGAGGATGATGCTTGTAACCACATGTTTCCACAGTTGAGACTTTGAGAAAATTGCTAACAAGATTTTTGTTGTTTTAGTTTGGTTTTGACTGTAACCTGTTTGCTTTTATCTGAAAAGCATGACCACAGCGTATTACAGATATTCAGCTACGATATAACAGTATTATAGATGGGGACTTGCAAAACATCTCTAAAAATAAATAGCAGGCACGCTCTAGTCTGTGATGGGGATGACAGGTCACCCATCTGTCCTCTTCCAAGTACTGCCTACCACCAGCTGAGATAAAATAGGTGGTTCCTCAACACCCGCAGATTATGTTCTCTTTTCATATTTTCCACTTCATTTTAGCGATTAACATCCATCTAAAGACGGGAGGATAAGTAAGGAGCAGGAAGGTTGCAGGAGTGTGCTGACACTTCCCATGTTATTCCTCAGGAGTCATGTTAGCATAGGAACGGCATGAGCCGTTTCATTGGGAACATATGCAAGATAGGGAGCTGTCTATGGATGATTGTGTTAAGCCATGATGAAAAGAGTGCAATGACATTAAAAATGTTTTTAGTAATTTTTTTTAAGTTATTAATGACAAAGGTTGGGTTTCTTATTTCCTATAGTAGTGAGTAAGCTGGTAGCTCTGAAGGACTTTCTTGTCAACCTGATATGTTGATGCAGGAAGACTGTCTCACTGGACAAATCCATTGATTTGACTTCTCCCATTGTGGTTGGGATTTTTTGGGAAGTGTCAGCATGGTTTGGGAGAGCCCCTAAAAACACCTCCGAGTAATACAGACTGGCAGGTTGAAGATGGATGTTTGTCCAAGGAAGGTGATTGTGAAGGTACCAGGAAGGTACAAGAGAAGGGAGAGAACAAGAAGAATTAAAAAAAGATGTTTGATATGTAAAATCAGAAACTAGTACCAAAAAAAAATCTCTCAGAATCTGAGAACTTTATAACTGGTTTAGTGGAAAAATTCTTCAGTGCCTTCTTATTGCAGTGTTGTATTAGGAAATGATTTGGTATTGTATTGTGATGACATTCCAGTCTATTTTTTCTCATTGTAAAATCCATCCATTAGTTCTGGAAAACATCATTGACACTTGCATCTCTTGGATAAAATCCATTGGCAGGACACCCTGCTGCCTCCTGGCTTGGGGATACTAGTGGAAGGTTTCTGCTAGGAAATGGCAGCCAGCCGGGAAGGCAGGAGCCAGCAGTTGTGGTAGTGCAGGGATTTTTGGGGTATGTTTTTTTGCAGGTACATTCAGAGAAATAAAACATAAAAATGAGCCTTTGCAGGAAAGTTTATAGCATTTTTAAATGATCTTTTCCTTTTTGTAATTAGACTCCTCTTGCATTTGTTCTTCTGTTCTTCCAATGATGCTTTTAAAGATATTTTTCCTCCTCCTTAACCAAACATAAAAATAATTTAAAAAACCCTTTTGCAGGCTGGAGTCAGCATGATACATAATGATTCGAGTTATCTTAAGAAAAGCATACGCGAGAATGACAGGATTTTAATATGATACTAAGATAAAATATAAGTATGGAAAATTACATCATAATGATCTAGCCCGAGTATGATATAATACTCCTTGATGCCAAGATAAGGATTAAGCTAGAGTCTGATATCCTGCAAGAATACTTTCCTCTGGGTGTTAAGCCTCTGTTTAAAAAAAAATAAAAAAGTGAAGCTCGCCTGTCTCAGCCTATGTCCCATGACCCAAAGGGGAACCACAAAAGCTGCTTAATCTGTCTCCCGCCGCAGGACATGGCTGTGAATGTAAACCAGACACACGATGTATTTGGTAATAAATAGAAAGTGAGCAGAACAGCAGGAAACCATAATTCTCTGTGCACACACACGTGTGACTTGGGATCTGCTGAATAGGCTGAATCTCATGTGAGATAAGAGTGAGACACTAAAACCTACATTTGGACAAAAAGAGGGATTTAGACCTTACCTAATTCCAGCAACTTACAGTTTTGCATCTATTTTTTCAAGACCAGAAATGTCACCAACTTCGGTGGTGAGCCATAGAGAGGTTGTGATACACTGGCAGGTTTTGTATGCACTGTTACTTGCTATACTTCATCGCCATCCTCCTCATTTTCTGCTCCTTCCCTAATTTAGCTCTGCTTCACAGCTACATGTCCCTCCCTTCCTTAGATGTTACTCCATCTTAGAACAGGAGTGACAGACCCAACAAGCCATCCCTCAGCAGCTGTTCTGCTCTCCATAAAAGTACAAACCCAAGCTGAAGCCACCTTACGTACATCTTTTTTTTTCCCAGCCCTCATGGAGCAGTAACAGCGTCAGAGATAAAAATTGGATTTTAATATAATTTTAGTACGTGTGGTAGCTACTCCTCTGACACTAATGCTCTTATTAGTAGCTGGCACCCCTAAGCCCTATTCAAATGAATTTATTTAAAAAAAAAAAAAAAAAAAAAAAAAAAAAAAAAAAAAAAAAAAAAAAAACCACAAAAAAAAANCAAAAAAAACAACCCACTGAAACAAAGCCCCTATAGAGCCACTAAAAATCGGTATATAGATCTGATTTTTTGAGGGATTTCCTGAATAGGAAGAATCCTAGTGCTTCTCCCCCCCCGCCCCTGAATATTTCATTGGAAGCACCTTTCATCCTTGTATAGAAATTATAGGAAGTCTATCAAAGGCCCTAAGGGAGAACGGGATATTTCCTTTCTTCCTGTGTTCGTATCTTATTTCCTGACGAAAAGAGGAATCTCCGTTTCATAATATTATACACAAGCAGAAAACATGAAATGTTTTGTGGTGCCTGGCTTTACTTAAAGAACTTAACTCCTATCTTTGTGTTTTACATAAACTCTTGCAAACTTCATACTCAGAAAGAAACATTTCTTGCCATCTTGGAATTATTCTAATTGGGTTTTGTAAGTATTTGATGATATGGGTCTAAAAGGAGAGTGTGCATTGCTTGTTTTCTTCTCAGAGGGCAGGAAACGCCCGCACATGTGTGTGTTCATGTACGTGTTACGGAAGAGCTGTTGGGTCACTAGGAGAGGAAGGATCCATAGGTAGTTTCTACGACTGTATTGAAATCATTCCTATTTTAACAAAGAATTTTTTTGAGATTATTACAAGTTGTTATTGGGAAGTTTACAAGGAGAGTTGCTTGTAAAGCCGGATTTTTTGGGATGGGTGGGATTTTTGCATTTGTAGGGAACACAGACCCTGGCAATGGGTTTATCCAGTGGGAGCAAATAATGTTGATAATGTCCATCATGAGATCCACACCCATGGTCTCTAGGGGAAATGCTGAAAAACTGGAGAAAGAGAGCACCATGATCAACAAGTCAGTAAGTCTTCTTCTAGGCTAACAACAAGGCAACAAATCGTTGCCGCCTTCTAGACCCAACAACTTTTCCAGAGTTGTGCCTGAGAACTGGTGTTTAAACATCCTGTTTTCAAGTACTGATAGCTTTGGAAAATCTGGAGTGGGTGCACTGACCTCACTCCCACTTCTACATTGTCCCCTGGTGAAAAATTGGGATTTAACAGAATTATGTTGACCAAATATTGTTGAAGGTATAACATCATGTTGACCAACTGAATCATTCAGCATGTCTTTATGGATGTTTCATGGATTTGCATAATGCTGAAGAAATAGCATAAGAGTTGCATGCTGTCACAGTTAATAAACTCTACAGGGTTTTAATCCTCATTAGAACTTTAATTGGGTTTGGTGCTATGCTGACTCTCCAGTTCTACTTTTTAAGTCTACTTCTCATTAACTGAGTCTGTACTTAGGAACTGGGGTTTAAAAACCCAGCTCTGGGCACATGCGCGCTTCAAAAACTGCATTTTTTACAATAGTGACCCAAAATAGATTGCTGCTCTCCAATATGTGTGTGTTAAAGGGCATTTTTTCAGTGCAAAATGGTCTTTGGGATTTTCTGCCTCAGTTTTCTGTAGAGGAGCATGTGGTGCTTCCTACACTTGGGAGGTAGTAGTGATAGAGTGATGCTCAGCATCCCTTCTGAGCAAACTCAGTGACTGTTAAAATGTACTATTAATCGCTTTTTTGATGAACTAGTCATAAGAGCTGCTGGTACCCAAAAATCCATCAGCCGGCCTTCCTGTTCTGTTTGTCCAGGATCATCTGTCTCTTCCTTTGCATTAGCAGTGAGGGAAGACGGGCAGATCTCTCAATGAGCTAAGATGTTTAAAGTCTTTAGAGGTTTGTAGCTGGCTCTTAAATACCACTTGGGAATAATTTCTTACCCAGAATTGATCAGTGCATCAATATAATGCTCTTCCTAAGTAATAACAAAAGGGATGAGCTTTGCTTTGCTTCTGCCTTATTCTAATTTTCAGAGTCTCCATGTTGAGTGAGGCACTGAACAGAAATGGTTATTTATTTTACGCAGGCTTTTTTTAAACAAAATGTTAGTGGAAGTGTTTATGCTGATTACAAGAGTCCTTTATGCTATATTTTGGTTTGGGTAAAAAATGTTTAAAGTTGAATGTCAGAGGTTGGTTCCTGTTCCAGATGTGGTCTATGGTTGGTTTGGTTTGGAGAGAGTAATTGGGGAGAGGATCTGGCTTTTGCGTTACAATATCACTTTGGATCTTGCTGGAGATGGTGGGGTCTGTACTCCAGAAAATGCTCGTCTTGGCTGTGGAATTGTTTGATTAAAACCACGTACCTTCTAGCAGTCTCTTGAAGTCTTTTTTTTCGTCAGGACCTATTTGCATTCTGCTACCTGGGATGTGCAGTTACTGGAATGTTGCTGCAATTATGCAAGATAAACCAATGCTCTTTGCCTTTCAAAGCCTTTCAGCATTTGTTTCTGCCCATCCTCTATTCTCCAGACTTTATTTATTCCTCTTAGTCTGAAAAACTTTTAAATATTTGAGGTTTTGTTGTTAGAAGTGAACTATTGCTCACTCTTGCTCATATATTAGGTTAGTCAACAATATAAACACTGAATCCGTTAAGGATCATGGGCTGCACGCTGGGAAACTTCTTATCCCAGCAGATCACGTGAAAATATCAGTAAAAGGTTAACTGGGTGTCTGCCAGGAGGGTAGGTCGCTACTGTGGCCTTCAGGACCTGCAGCAGCACTGGAGCCAGAGAAGCTACAGTCAGCAGAATAAAGACCAAGGGCTCTGTCCAGGGTTACATGGGCATCTCTTCACCTTGCAAAATCATCTGTTGGTTTTACAAGGAGCTGATGTCCAAAAGCAGGGCAGAGTGTGGCATCTCTTCTCTACTGGGCTGTGTCAAGAAGATGAAATCAAGAGCTGTGTTTGGTAAGGGTACCTTAAATTAAGCCTTCACTGGGCACCAAACTCATCCAGTCATGTAAATAAAAAGCAGACTGAGCTTGGTTGTGATGGACCACCTTGATGGCAGCCTGTGCTCAATTCAAGATGTTTTTTTGGGATAGAGGTTCCCCATTAGATTACATGCTGGTAGATATGTATATCTAAAATCCTGATGTTGCCCCTACAACAACAGCTTGTGCCTTACTTAATACCATATTAGGGTCAAAGAGCTGGAGATTTGTCCTGATTTTGGCTCCAGGACCAAGTCCAGTGTCTAGAAGATTTGTGACATTGCAATGCCAACACAGACTTTGCACAAATACTATCCTGCATTTCTGACAGCCCTGCATCTCCAAGAAGGTCCAGGGAGACATGCAGGGGAAAGACGTAAGGTTTGAAAAGAAATTAGAAGTAAGAAGAATTTTTACAAATGAGTTCTTCAGAGTTGGTACATCCAGTGCCAGAGCTTTACAGCAAAGGGTCCCATCTGCTTGTGAAGCACTGCCACATTTGTGGCAGTCCATTTTTTTCACTATTTAAAGCCGTAAAATTCAACTGGCAGCTTACAGCATGAAGGTGCTCCCTTAGATTTAAAAGGAAAAAAAAAAAAAAAAAGTTGTGGCAGGGTGAGTAAAAAGTTGCTGGTTTAACCAGGGTTTTACGAAGTGAAAAGGATGCTTTAATCTTGGTTATCTATGTATAAGCTGTTGCGGTTTCTGAATATGTAGCAAAGTGAAAGAAGCCATCATTCTGGCATTTATTAAAAATATGATTTATTTTTTTTTCCTGAGAGCTATACCAGCTCTGACTGTCCAGCCCCCTGCACAGGCAACAGAAGCAGTGCAAAAGAAAAAAACGTATTAAAATACCACCCTTTTACATCATCAGATACAGCTGTTTTCTGGTTTTTGCTCTTTGTGAGTCATTGCTTCTGTGGGAGAAGGTAGTATGGGACTGTGTAATGCAAAGATGGTATTGTTATATCAAAGAATCCTGTAAAATGAAAGTTTCATAGATCATACTTTTTAAAATATTGGGGTTTGGAATTTGATTGCAACCGGCAGAATTGTTTTTCAGGGGAAGGGAAGAAAATTTTTATTTTTTTTTTTTTTTTTTAAGCAGACAAACAAACTAGGGTACTAACACTTTTTTTTTTTTTTTTTTTTTTTTTTTCTTTTGTACTTTATTCCCTGCTTTTTCCATGTATAAGTTTTGTGGGGTTCTAAATATTTTGAATGATGCCAGCAGAAAAAGGCCTGTACTCAGTTTCAAATCTCAGCTGAGTGCAAAATAGCAGGAGTAAGAAATCCTGACCCTGGGGTGGGGAGCGGCGGTGGTGATGCTGTAGGGATGGCAGCAGATGGAAGATGCACTTCTGTGTGTTTAGAGAGTTTTTAATCTTAAGAATTAAGAATCTACTAAACTTGTACAGATGTGTTTTGCAGAGGCTTTTAATTTGAGCAAGTTTGGTTTTCTTTCAAAAGATTATATCTTTTGCCGTCTCTAAAACACAGTCTGTTGCTGCTGAAACTATAAGTCCTTGCTCCAAAACACTTCAAAGAGATATTTTAATTCTTAAGTCTTTCTCTCCCTTGTTCCTTTTGGCAGAAGATGTTTCCAAAAGTATATCTATTTTCAAGGTAGCCTGAATCTACTGTCCATCATGAAAGCTTTCAGGCCAATTAATTTGGGCAATGAAATCTTATGAAGAACTCCAAATATCTTATATCAGGATCTTAGCAAAAGTTGGCCAACCCCAACAAGTGGCATTTCTAGCATGTAATAAATAAAATATATATCCTTGCTAGCCTGATAAGCAGGAAGCCTTGTCTTCAGCTTATTTTCTGAACCGCTGAGTTAAAGTGTGTTTGATCTATCTTGTTTTCAAATCAGCAATATTTTTGCATGTGTGCAAGATGTTGTGCTCGCTTTGATCCCTGAGAGATTTGTTTTGGAGTTGCAGGTCCTATTTTTATTTTGCTTTGTGAGCAAAATAAAAATGGTTTGATGAGTGCCACAGTGTTCCAGATCTACCTAAATGTCATGTAAGATTTGCAGAAGAGACAAGAAGCTGTAGATGGCTACCTGAAGATAAGCCATATGTAATATGTGCTATATATTTCAGAGAATATTCACATTTAATATATGTAGGATAATAAATACAGGGATTAATAAATACCCAAATAAATACAAGAACAAATGTTTAAGTGCTTATTTTAAAGGCTCTGCTGAGTAGGAGTGAATGTAAGAGTGTAGTACAATCCCTTCTTGAATAACAAGGCTGTAATTACAAGAAGAATATCCTGAATATTGCACACCAGGTCATGATGTGAACAGCAGGAACAGTTGGGCAGGGTGAGCATCCTTTACCCTGCCACTCATTGGCAGCTTTACCCTATTGAACAGAGAAAATAAGAGCAAGAAATATTGAAAGGGACAAACTGCTGTACAGGTTTTCTTTTATTTCTTTTTTTTTTAATTTCAAGGGTTTTATGGTATTTTAAACCATCTGTGTAATGGCATATGGCAATGCAAAATGAATGGCTGAAATTAAAAATAAAAGTGGAAAACTTGTTTTCAAAGTGGACTATTCCAACTATTTGGGGGGAAGTGGGAAATCATATTCTTGAAATTGCAGCAGCTCCTCAATTTGAAAAGAAATACTGTTCCCTGATTGTCCTCAGATTAGGTAGTTTGATTCTGTTTAGGATAGTGAGGGGCTTTATCTATAATGTAATGTCATCCAGGAGCTATTCTAAAGAATAAATACTTCACTGAAATGAAGGAAAAAAACCCAAACCCCCCAAAAAAACTTGAGTCCTATAAAATGGGTTAATGTCTCTGCTGATATTTTATAAATGGATGTTGCAGGAAGGCAAAGTTCTGTCTTCAACTCTCATTTTAGAAAGCTGCTGGTGGTTTGGGTACCACAGCTATTGGGTACCATGGACTTTGTTCCCAGTACTGGTGGACATCATTCCCCATGAGCAGGTCCATCAAGGTACAAGGAGGTGAGCTTGGAGAGCCCATTTTGTTGAGACTCCATAGCACCCAGCAACACTGGAGCAACTTGGGTGTCCGAAACTGGATTTCTTTGCAACTTGGGTGTCCAAAACCGGATTTCTTTGCTGTGTGCGTGGTGGAAGTCATGCCAGGAGGAGACTGCATGTACCATGAGGCAAAGTGAGCATTCTAGTTTTGGCCCTGCTACATTTCATCGTCTGGGGGAGCGTGCAGGGCTTACACCACCGCAAGTCCGCTATGATGGAGCATCTGTCAAGGAATTATCTAGATTTGTTGGTAAAATGGAGAGAAGTTGGCTTACAAGGAGCCAACAAATTTGCAAATGGGATCAATATGTAGATGTGCTCCACCTCCCCTATATTCTCTCTATGTTGCTTTGCCAGGACTTACCTACCAGCTCTTATGATACAGCCATTGCTTCTAAAAATAACTATTGAAGAACTTGAGATCTGGGCCATCGATCACATTTTTGGGTCCCAAGCATAGCAAGAAGAGAAAATCCTCATGGGCTTCCCATCTTGCCATGTAGCTGACCCCATCTTGGGAAGAAGAGAGTGACAGTTTGTAGCTCACCCTGCACATCCCTGGAGGAGACTGGGCAATGCTGGGGCGGTGCAGGCTTAGCAATATCCTAGTCTATTTTAGAAAAAAAGATGAAAATTCAGTGGTGAAGTCCTGCACATCCCCTACAGACTCTATTAAAAGAGAGAAAGAAAAGTATTGCAGTATAAACCCATATATGACTGTATAGAGGAAACAATGCCATTCTTTGTTGGCTTTAAATAGAAAATGGTTTTCGTTTTTAATTGCATGCCTTTTTGTTGGAGCAGTTAATTGGGCTGGTTTATACTAGGACAAAGCATTGTGGCAGTGAGAAACATTCCTGGGTCTTGGCCTTTGCCTTTCCCCAGAGGCTGGTTTTTCTAGTGTGACAGTGGCACTGATTGTTTTCCAGCTTTATCCAATCAAATAAGCTGAGATGGAGCTTGGGGTTAGAGAATTGGTCTTGAAATTTTCTATTAATCACTGAAATATTCCCCCACATTTTGGGAAAATATACAAAATAAAAACAGCAGCAAAAAAAAACCCCAAACAACCCATGTTGTTTGTAATAAAAACAGAAGAAAAACCCCTTTACTTCAGCAAAGGGAAGAAAAAACAGTTACTGGAAACTAGACCTGTTTGTATTTCTAAATGCTAGCCACTTGTTGGATAACTCAGACATTTCAACAGTTCACACTCAGTCTTTAAAAGCGCTATTTTGGTCTGCACTACAACAAGTCCTTTCAGTCCTGTTGCTCATATATTTTCATCATACACTTGTTTTCGGTTTGTAGCAGTGCTTTTTTTGGGCAAGCAAGTAATTCCTTGTATAACTGTTGCAATATTTTGCAATTATTGTTGCAATATGGCTTATCTGATCGTTTTATTGCCACCGAGCAATGGTTAGCAGCGTACAGAGGCTTATGTACACTGTGAGCTTGTGAGCATCCTCAGTCATGGACCATGTTACTGCCTTCTCCTGTTCCAACTTGGGAAGGAGAGAACATGAGACTGTGTACTGGATTAATTGTCCATTAAGAGCAAAACATTGGCAGAACAGCTTGTGTTCATGCTAAAAGATGCTATCACAAAAAAATTGAGGAAAAAGAGGTGGGAACAAGCTGATATGAGATACGTGATGCTACATGAGCTTTATTGTTTTGCTTGGGGTCAGTGACATAGGGCCACTCAGATGATATGCCTTGAAGAGAGGGTTGGTGAGAAGGATTTCCATGCAATGTGTGACAAGCCACTGATTTGTTTCAGCTCAAGGTTTTACTGAAATAGTTGTGTGTGAACCTTCTGTTGCTCTGTTTATTCTTCTACAGTGGCTAAAATGAACAAAGATTTAACAGTCATGGCTGGTATCGTAAGATTTCAGGTGATTAGTATGTGCCAAAGCACTGTAGCACAACTCCAAGTCATAAATTAAACCAAGGAAGAATCACAAGCAGCAAGAACAAAGACAGCCCTTAAATATGAATTACAGCTTTATGGTTATGTATGTAGGTGCCTGTCCCAATGCATGCGTGTTTGGGAGAGTGCAGCCTGGGTACCCTCCTCTGGTCTTGGTTTTCATCACTGTCAATCAAGCAAAATCTCATAGCATCATGGCTGAGAGCAACATGGTGGGGATGGCGCTTCAGAGGTATTATTCCCCTTTCTAGAAGAGCTGTTGGAGGACCAATGAATCTGCTTGCTGGGATTTGTAGCTCCCATTTGCAGTACCTGGAAAACTCTCAAGTTTTCAGTAACATTCACAGATTTACTGTAGGGCTTTTAGTCTCCCTCTTTGCAACCCTTCTGCCGGTACCAGGCACTGCCTGCCCTAGTGTGTACTTTCACATCACTTGCTACCATTGCTGTGCAATATCCATCCTCCTCTCTCCTTCTCCCCAAATAAACTCTTCAAGGATCTTAGTGAAGTTAAATACGTGGGGTTTGTTTATTTTTTTCCTTTTGCCTCCAGTGATGGGATTTATGGTGTGATCTTGTGCATCATCCGCTTGAGTGCACCAAGGGAAACCAAGCCAAGGGGCACATCTCATGGCACTGGGATTGCAACCAATTCCCAATGGCATCAATACATGGCATATACTAAAACAGTTGACAAAAGCTTTGGCAAGGGAGAAATATGAATGTCGGACGTGGGTGCTTGAGAAGCAAAACCTATTCCAGTGCAGAGCAGGAATTGTTTCCAGTCACCTTTTCTGTCTCTCTTTCAGGCTGTGACTGTGCGAAACTCCATGGCTAAATCATTGTACAGTGCCCTGTTCGACTGGATAGTGTTCAGAATTAACCACGCGCTCCTCAACTCAAAGGACATGGAGGAAAACACCAAGGTAACATCTCATCAGCTCTTTTGGCTACACTCTTGTGTTTTTAAAATAGGTAACTATGGGATAAAACATTAGTCAAGCTCCTAACAGCACATTGCTTAACATAAAGTTAACTTTTCGTCGGTTAATATTTTAGACATCGTATTTTAAGTGGTGTTTGCTGAGGCAGGAAGGGTGAAGCACCTCAAATAATATATCCTCAAAGTGGCTGGGGAAGAGGTTTTGTTGTAGCCACAAAAGCCTGTTCCCCCACCCGCTCCAGGAGCAATGCCGAATAATTTTCCTCCTTGTGTGGAAAACTATAGGATCATATATAATTGAGGGGAAAAAAGGGAAATCTGGCTAACGTGAGGTGTTTGATGAAGTTGCTCCATAAAAATAATTAGAAAAGGCAAACAACCTGTGGTGTTGGTATGTACTGAGATAGCACTTCTATAACGAGCAAAAAAGTGAGATTAGGCTGGGAGAAAGGTCACAATGGGAAGAGTGAAGCCGCTGTGGTGCTGAACCACTTTCCCAAAGAACTGATGGAAGGGATGACGTGAAGTTTCCTGCAATAGCAGGAGCTGGATGCTGCAACCTAGGACATCCTCTCCAAAACCTCTTGTGTATTCATCCATGCTCATCATGGTAGGGGGCTGCTGACCCCAAAAAGCATGATTGTACAGATGCATCCATGCACACAGGTGCTTGCAGCTCGCCAGCTACCTTTGGCTGGGAAATCTTGGGCATGGGCCAGCAGCGTGTGGTTTGGGGGAGGGGAGTTGTACATCCAGGCTGAAGCTGCAGCTGCCAAAAGGAGGATTGTTTTGCTAAGCGCTAACATTACGTTTGAATTATGCCGTAGGACTGAAGTTGCAGAGGCGTGCAGTGTAGCCAGTCCTTTATTTAACTCCATAGAAATGCTTGCGGAGCATAATTATAGACGGGAAATAAATACATGCATATAAAATTTGGTAATATGCTTTTCTGACAAGAAAGGTTCTTAAAGTGGGTAGCATCCAGCGTGTCTTCTGACTGCACATGCTTCCTCTCCCTCTGTTTAATATTTTACCAAAAATGCTGTGTTCTTTCCTGATTTTTTTTCCAAGTCATCAAAAGTTTTGTCTGGGCTGTCAGGAAAAAAACCCACTGTTTGTGTATTTGGTGAAGCAGAAAAGGTGGATTCTTTTTGACAAGGAAATGCATCTTAAATATTAATTTTTTTTAACAATCCAATGATTTTAAAAAAATATTATCTGTTCCATAATATTTAAATACAAAATCAGACTAGGACACTATTGCTTGCTTAGTCAGCATGTCTGTAACAGCAGGGCACAACAGTAGGTGTTTACAGGCCATTAAACTTTGGTTCCCAACCTCAAATCTCAACAGGTAAAAGCCAGAACAGCCCAAATTCATGCTGGTTTCCAGCATTGCTGCTGCATATTAACCCTCTGCTTCCTCCATCGAACTCCTGTGCAGCGTAACCACCTTCCTCTTGCCCGTCTCCCTGTATCGTCTTATGAATTCCCAATTCCCAGTTTTCTGACCCATTTTTTTTCCCGAAATCACACGGTATAGTGATAAGATCTGGGTCAGGCAGCAAGCGCTGGGAGCTGGGAGTGGTGTTGCCCTTGCACAAGAGCAGATCCGCCCACAGTGGCAAATGCCCAAGACCCGGAGCTGCAGGAACATGCAGGCTCTTACTAGCAATGAGATCTAGCGAGGCAGCCCTGGACTGTACATGAGCCAGGTTTTCTGAAACCAGAAGGTAGTGCAAAAAATACCAAGAAATATATACTTCTAGAGACAGGAGTGTAATTAGGTTTATCTTCACAGTCCTCTATGAACGTTGATTGGTTTTCACAAGTCCCCCAAAAATCATGAAAATGCAAGAATCCTGCCCATTTTATGAGTAGAGAGGTTAAAGAAGAGAGTTTATGTGCATTGTACAGAGCTGCAGAGAGCAGCTTCATTAAACATTGACTAGCCAATTTGCTCTTGAGTTGTTCTACAGCGTCACTTCCTTGCCCCTTTTTTTAGCTCCTGACTTGAGTTCTTCCAGCACAGAGGGAGGAGAAGTGCCTGCCTGGATCAGGCAGGGCTGGGAATAGCTGCTCCGTTGCCCTCAAGGAATAATGTCACTGCCAGCAAGCTGCCAAGGGCATCCCAGGCTCTGCGGCTGCCACTGAGACACCAACCAGCAATTACCACCCTTCTCTGCCCTGGAGGAACCGAGCTGTTGCTGATTAATTTGTTTTTTCCTACCACTTCACAATCCTCTTGAAATCCTTTTCAGCTCATGCTTGGAGAAACCCCAGATGAGGATACAGGTTCTTCTTAACCTCCCATATGTGGTCTTGAGGTTAGGCAACACCAACGAGTAACTGGAAAGTGGACTGGGAGCAGGGGCATCTCCGGACCCTGGAGAGGTTCTCGCTGGATGGCAAAATCTCAACACTTGGATGACATCTACTTGCTGGCATCTACCAGCTCCCTCAAAAAATCTCCTAAACTGAGTTTCTGATTTATTAAAGAAAAATACAGTCTTGCACCTCACCACAAAAGGTTGCTGACTTCTGAGTTTACAGTGGGTGAGCAACATGCAACTCACCCTGCAGCAAATGTCCTGGCTTAATCCTAGCCCATGCTTGCCACCAATATTCCTCTGACCTTTATTAATGAGGTCAGAGATTTTTCCTCATCTTGAGAACTAGGTTACTAAACCTCAGAGAGTCTCTTATTTAATTCCCCTTCCATAAATTAGATTAAGAATTGTTAGAAGTCTGTCTCATTGCTTAAAATGATGATATAGTGTAGATCATGGTGGACCAAAAGGCATTTCTTCCAAGGGCTTTTTTAAGCTTTTCCCATTCAGTTCTTGTGAAGTGTCTTAACTTCTTCCTAAATAACCCTGCTGCTGTTTTCAGAGGAGGTGCTGCATATGTGGTGATGGTGGTGAATGCAAATTCATGGCCATGAAGAAAATTCATTTAAATGTAATCAACTAGTTAATTCTTGGCTATCTGACCTGAAACAGAAGAAGAATTGCTGAACACGCAATGGATTTAATACACATCTGTTCATTATTTTTAGGTCTGAACTTCCAAATTTGTAGCAAATCACTGCCTCTCACTTTATACAATAGGTATTTTGTGGTGATGTAGATTGAAGTAGTCCTTTTAGATTTAGTGGTGCTGGGGTTTTTGGTTGGTTGGTTGATTGGTTTGGGGTTTTTTTTTTTTACAGTATTGGCTTTGGAATACTGTTAAAAATAAATTTTAAAAATTTAAAACAGATTAAAAAAAATCCCCAAAATTTGAAGCAAACCTATTTGTGACTGCCAAAATATACCTCCATGGTGGAATGACATCACCAACATGCATTTGGGGTGACATAAATCAACTCCAATGATCATTATTTATTGGTGGTTTGGGAATTGGAGAGCACGTAGCTTCAAGATCATCATTTGCCAAAAGCCCTTAAAACTTGTGCTCGGTGTTTGAATGTCACAGCTGTGACATTTTTGGACAATCATGAGGTCTATTTTTATCATCTCAACCAGAAAGAGCTTACTAACCCAGGGTTTGCCCAAATTTTAAAAATCCTTATAGATATACACTTTTAATTACAGGAATTTTTTTATATACTAAGTAATGCAGTCATCTGCTGCTGGCTTGTCTGTGCTGCGTACTTGTTAATTTTAAATGTAAGTTTTGATAAAGGAACAACATTAACGCATCAACTAGACTTAGCTAATTGAGCTCTAAGTTATATTACATGTGCGTGATTTCCTTACAACAGTCACTCAACATGTGAATTTGAGACTGAAGAATTAGAAGATTTGTAAATATAGAATTCCTTCAGTTATTTTCTTTACATATTGGACTGCAAACTTAATACTAAAACCAGCCAGATTACGTGCTTTTGTCAGGCAGTTTAACAAAATAATTTCATTTATGCATACCTCAATGGAAATAATTTTTTTTCACCTTGCTATAAGAAATGAATCTGTACTGGTAGATTTGTGCTGCTTTATAATGGAAAAACTGATATAACTCTTTTCTGTAGGTACCATGAGATTTTTTTTGGCCAGAAAGCAGAAAAATAGCCATAAATTCCTGATTTCTCATTTTTAAAAGTTTTACCAACTTAAATGCATTGACCTCTTTCTTTTGGAAACTCTGTGATGCTGCCTGCTGCAACAGAGGGCAAATTACCTGATTCACCGCAGAGCTCTGCTCTAATTTCTCTGGTGTGAAACTGTGCAAAAAACCCCACATCTTAAAATTTGTATTCTGGAGGTGTTCAGGAGTTATTCACATAGTCAGTGATGTGAGAAAAGTGCTGGGTTTCCCCATGTAACAACCATGGCAGAATTAACCATCCTCATCTTGTACGTATGGTTTGATACCTGCAGTGATTTTGTTAAATGCAGACTTTTTTTATTTTGAGTTCTGTGCCTTTTACCTCTCTGAGCTTGTTTAATTTTGGGTGTCAGCAAAAACTTATAAAAAGACACCTTAAAAATATTATATTTTTAGTAGGTTTCTTTTGTAACCGAAATAGCCTTTTTTCTATCTATAACTGTTCTGTTTTGCTTTATAAATGTATTTACACACTCACATTAAAATCTAGTAGCAGTTGCGGCACAGTAAATTAACCATCATTAAAAGAAAGGGGGAGGGGTTTTGTGCTCAGCTATTTCATATTAAATTATGTTTGTGAGAGCTTGAAAACTGTTTAAAGTGTTCACTCATGGCAGGGGCTTAACTATGTCCACAGAGCATCAGCACAGTGCTTGTGAAAGCCGGTGTTGGTAATTCCATAAGGATTCTGGAAATGTGAGTGTTTTATCTTCTGAGTCTTGTTTTTATGTAGTGCAATAGGGACTTTTATGTAGAGTAATTTTGGGGAGCTCTTGTGTATTGTAGGGAGAAGCTTGCACAGCAGTGGGGTGGTTGGGGTCAAGATTTGCTTACGCAAGGATGATGCAAATGGAGCATTGGTGTCATAGATGAGAAAAAGTCACTTTGTGTTTCCATCATCACTTTTTCTATGTCTAATATAGATAAAATATGAGCTGTTAATTATACAAAGAATTTAAGAAGAATTCTTACTGAAATCTATTTAAAAATATGAAGCAAAAGATTTCTGCTTGATAGACTGTCGTTTAATGAATACATCTGAACAAAAGGGTTGCCATGTTCGTTGGGACAAGCAGGAGAAGGATGCTTGAGTCTTGGGAAGCAGTGAGTGAGAGCAAATTCCTCTGCCAGGCTCAGTCCTTGGTCCAGTGGCTTCCCAATTTCCATCTTCTGGTCAAATGGTTGTTTCTCACTGCCATTTTGCCAAGTGATGCAAACTTCTGGGAAGCTGGCCAAGGACCTTCAATACTCATCCTTGTCATGGCATGGGTGGGGGTGAAGAGGTAGAGTCTGGCCCTGGAATAGGGAGAAAAAGCTGAACAAAGGATAAAATAGCCAAAGACCTCTTGGAAAAATTATTTAGAGTCTTATCGTTGCAAAGATATAAGAAAGCTTATATGCTTTCTTATTGTGTTTTCACTTGTTCTGGTAGCTGAAGTCCATATCATAGAAAGCTTCAACTCACAAGCTGGGTTGGCCACTCTGCCCACGGCAGCTCTGTCTGTTCCAGCCGTAGGTGGTTCCCTGATCAGGAGTCGAGAACAGAAGGAATATTTTCCTCCCACATTACATGGTCTCTTGAAAACAAATGAACTGCAGCATAGAGAGACTTGTGGATAGTCTGGTTTATATTTCTGGCGGTGGAGTTAGGCTAGTCTTAGGAAGATAGTCTTATGAAATCTAGAGTGCAGAAAGAACAATAAAATTAAAACCAGGGTGGCTGGCAGCTCTCAGGTTCTTCTGAGGTGGAGGTGTTTCTCCTCCCTGCATGAGATTTGGTTCATTTGACCGGTACTAATGCTTTTACCTTGCTTAATACTTTTATTTAATTAATTGTAACATATGATCAGAACCCATGTATAAGTGAGATGGCCTTGGTTAGACATGGAAGCTTACCCCAGAGTGCAGTTCGCTAACAAGCTGCTGGTGGAGCTCTGTGCACGTGTCCTTCAAACGCTTCACTCCTTTTCTGATGACAGCAGGCTTGCTAGCTAGACACAATCTGAGTTTTATTTGTAACTAACTTTAATTACTTGTTTAACAGAACAGTCATATACAGGTGTGGAAGCCACAGCAGAAATTATACCTACTTAAGCTTGTTTTTCATCCTAGCTCCCTGTGTCAGAGGTTTATCTGTTCTCACATCCTCAGATCCCTCTTCCCCCATGTTTACCAAATTCATCTAACAAGCAGAGGGCTCGAGGTACTGAGTTCTCAAGTGTTATGAAATCCAGTACATACATGAAGGAGCAGGATCCACATTTCTACTCCTGTTAAGAGAAGGAGGGATAGTCTGGGCCCAGGGAGTGATGGGTTGCACTTTCTTGCGGGCCAACATATGTGTGGCCAGGGTCCACTGCTGCCCCTTGCCTGGTACAGGAGAAGCAGGGTTGGTTCAGAAGGAGAGGAGCGGGCCGGGAGATTGCAAAGCATGCTGTGAATTCACAGTGGTATTGGCCTCATTTTGCCAACATAAAAAACCTTTGCACACCCATGTATTAATGACCATCTCAAGAGGTCATTGTAGGTTAGAGGAGAGGAAAGAGACCAAACAAGGTTAGGGCTCTTCAATTTGGAGAAAAGGCTGGGGTGGGATGTGGTTGAGGTTTAAAAAATCATCAAAGTGGTGGAAAAAAAAGCATTTTAGAACTGTAACTCACCAAATCCTGCAATTTATGTTATGGAGTATGGGTTTAGTAAAAGAAAACACTTCTCTATTGTGAATGTCTAAAATTTGGCTTGAGAGGCTTTGAGGGATCATAGTGTCAGCGGGTTAAAAAAAAAAATTAGATGGGTACCTCTTTATACACCTCTTGCCTATGCATTGAAGGGAGCACAAAGGTGTGTCTCTCCCTCCCTCATCCCAAAACTGTGGGTGCTGGCAGAAAAGGGTGACAGACCACAGAAGAGCCATGCTGACATACCCAGGATAGGATGTCCTGCTGACATGGTTGGAGATGCTGGGCTGGGAGGAGTGCAGAGTCCTGCAGAGCATTTCTTGTGTCCTTGTGGCAGGGGCTGGGAAGGCTGTGCCAGAGCACCAGGCCCTGGGACAGCATGCATGGGAAATGAGGCTTGGTCCTCTACCCTGCCCAGAGAGCTTCATTCAAGGGAAGCTGTAGCCGAGTCTTTATAGGTGCAGAAGGCAGGGAAAGCAGACTCTTGGGTTGTTAGGTTAGAAAAGGAGCTTTTTTCTTTGTTCAACAACTCTGTTGCCTATGTTTTTAACTATGAAGGAAGGGGATGGATTTGAGCCTTCTTTTTCAGCAGCGTTACTACTTTTATGTTCCTTTACATCCCCTTTGGTAAGGTGAGAGAGATACAACGATTCTAAAAGTCAGTCTGTCTGGGTTACACTTCTCAGTAGGAGACATTTGTCTGATCCATCTGATACACAAGGTGGATATTTTATATTCAATACTATTTTACTTCTGACCAGGCTTATTTTCCTTTGTTGCAATGGGTTATTTCCATGCAAGCTCTTGCCACAAAGGTGTTTCTTTGGGAGCTGGAGCATGTTTGTTTAGACACCCTGTATTTACCTCGTAGGCATATTTCTGTGGACTGTCTTTACAGTATAAGCCTTTTTTTCCCAACCCTATCCCGATTTTTCCCCTCAAAAGATAAATACTCTTTTAGATCCAATAGAATAACTTGGAACTGGGTTCAGGTTTCTTCAAAGATGGCAATTTGTGTATAAATTTAAAAAAAAAAAACAACTCTAAAAGGACGTTCCTTTTAGGAAAAGGGCATCTGTCCAGATATCTAAAGTTACATGTTGTCTCTCTGATGTTGTCTTCCAGGTGGCGTAATACCAGCAATTCCAGTAAAAATTAGAAGTCCTGCTATTAAGTATATTTAATTCTGTTTGTATGCTTTTGATTATGTACTGCATACAAATAATCCATTTACTTTATGTGATTTTATTCTAATCCACGTTCTTACTTTTCTTGCAGACTTTATCCATTGGAGTACTTGATATTTTTGGGTTTGAAGACTATGAAAATAATAGTTTTGAACAATTCTGCATTAACTTTGCCAATGAGCGCTTGCAGCACTACTTTAACCAACACATCTTTAAACTTGAACAGGTAGGTCTGGAAATATTTACGCTCTGATGCCGGTGAGTGTTGACATGAGTTTGTGGCACTGATAAGTTCTTAAATTGTCCCTTTAATTCTTTTATGTTAAGGAGTGTACACTGAATTATTCAAATTTAACTTCTAATTTACCATATGACTTACTGCTACATGTAAAATAAAATCCAGCCAGAGATTTGCTGGTTATATATAAATATTTTGGGATATAAGTATCCTCAAACATCATGAAGACCTTAACCATTGCTCTTTTGTCTCTCTGATCTATGCTTAGAGGCTCACCCATGAGCAATTTCTTTCTTGCCTTTGCCTGGACCTGCTGCTGTGTTGTTTAATACCATGTAAAAGTTATTTTTCGGCATCTATTGAAAATGCCACCCCAGTCTTCTGGTGGTTTTTTGCTTTCCAGTGTTAATATGTGGGGAGGAAGGGGAAATATCAGTGTCATACATGCTCTGCAAGGTCAGATTTGAGATCCTTATGACCTCAAAGAGCCATGGCAGATTAGGAAAGGTGGAACTTTAAACTTTGCTTTAGGATTGTTAAGACTGGATGTTGCTTTCCAGTCTCAACTTAATATGCTGTAAGAGATAACAAAAATACAGGCCATAATTTAGCAGGTAACATATACAACAAGGTGGCATAGTCTATTAATTAGGATGGGAGGACGCTTCTCCAAACATCATTTGTTATCTAATAGCAAGCAGGACAAGAAAACTGCTAAAGAACATGTTGTTTCATGGATGCACAACATATAATTGGGCTGTATAATACAGTAGATATATTACAGACCTTCAAAATGCCTTTTTTTAAATGCCAGTCTGCATGCCCTCCCTTCAGATGAAATTCTTCTTTGGGTGAGGTCAGCAGAAAATCCTCCTTATCATTATTTTCAGTAAAGCTAGTATTTGATGAGCTGTGCTCTGTGGCCTGTGTCCAGCTGAGACAAAAGAATTAAACCAGCCCTTCCCAGAAAACCTGACAGTTTAATTTTGGGCCACTACAGTTTTATAAGAGATCTGAAAAGTCAGAAAGAGAAGTCTCCTTGAATATGAGGATGGTAAAAAATATGCAATAGAGCCCTGAGTGGATGATTTTGTCAAGAAGGTAGAACAAAGCTGCTCAAACCCATTTTATTTTTTTATTTCAGTTTTTTTAACTGTCTTTGTATGCTAAAGCACCCTACTCAATAGATGCTCTAAGAATTTAATGGGAAAACCTGTCTGTATTTCTAGAAACAGCTCTATGTTACCATTATCCACCATAAAAAGGCAAACTAAAAGACTAGTGCAAAGCCAATACGGCTGTTTTTTTCTATAAAGGTAACTGATACACTTTCTAGAAGAGACTTGGGGTGGGAGGACCTTTCCTGAAAGCTGGAGAGAGATTATACTTCAGTGAGGTGGGATTTCAGGGCACTTGGGTTTTCGCAGCCTCTGCTGGCTTCGCAGGAGTGAGCCGGGATGCTGTCATCCATAAGGGCATTCCCATGTTTGGGCTGGGATTTCTTAGCAGGTCAGTGCTCCTCCCCAAGCCCAGGGTGTAGGCAGAGCTGATTGCAGCAATCTGTAATTCTCCTTGGACCAGCTAATAACCAGTGACCTAATTAGCTTTCTCCTATCAATCTGTCAAGCACATGAAGTCATTTAAGTCTGTATTTGCTGCATGGATGAGTGGAGCAATTGCAGAGGCATCCGCTTGCAAAGGGCTCGTACGAATTCTTAATGCTGGAGCATGTCATCCGTCTAGGGCTGGAGCACTGCAAGCTCTGCTGGTGGAAAATACTGTCATGTCTACAGTTTGCTTTCAGTAAATTAGATAAGCTGTACAGCTGCATGAGTGCTAATTCTTGGGTGAATTATTTGTATGGTTTAATCATTTACTTTTCCTCTTCTTGGAGTTATATGCTGCGTGTGGAGGAATGGATTTGATGGAAAGAAAACTAATGATATGTACTCAGATCTTTGGTCTTCAGAATATCCTTCCTAGCTGGCCCAAAGATTAACCTGCTTTTTAATGACAGTTGCCAGTCTACAGATGAAGATTAGGTAGTTAATATTGTGTTTCAAGATGGAAAAATAGTTATATTACTTTGGATTATGAATTTATCTGAGATATTTGTGGCTTTACAAGGGTTTATTTGATGTCTTGACGGCTGAAAAACAAGTGGGGTTATTGGTGATGGTTACCTGAAGTGGAGGGGTCCTCCTCTGCATCCAGAAACAGGCTTGTTGTATCTCCAAAGCTTGCAGGAGGCTGAAGACAGATTGCTGAAATATTTGGACACTTCTGCTAAAAGAAATGACAAAATTAAGTATTTGCTAAGGATTTTTCTTAAAATTGTAATAGAATTTGTGTGCAAGAATGGTATTTAGCCATGGTGTAATTGTTGCTGTGGCATACTGCTGATGTTATGGAAACCAAAATACCTACCACAAAGTCATCTAATGGAAGCATGGGATTATTTCAACCTTTATTTTATTTTTTTTTTCTTGGTGAAATCTAATACAATGTGCCTTGCAAATCTTTTTTTAAACCTTCTGTCTGAAGACAACGCTCTTTCCAGTGGTTTGCAAACAACTGGCTGAGGCATCTTCAGGCAGTCAGGCTTCAGCCTGGCACCTCCTATAAATACAGCTGTCGTCATGCTGCATACGGAGAGTCTGCAAACATCTTTGCAGTGGCAACCTCCTCTCTTTGAGCCAACCATGAGAATAAAGATAACACATCTCTGCCCACTGTTTATAGCAAAATAGGAGGAGGCAAAAAATGGTCAAGATTAGAGTTCTGCCTTGGATAAAGACAGTTACTGGTGTTTCTTTACCACTTTCTTTTTAAACCAACTGTTGTGGATCACTAGAGAAGATTTAGTGATGATTCATGATGCATGGGAATATGCTTTAGCAGATGATGGAAGAGTACAAGAAAGACAAACCCTAACGAGGTGGTAAAGTCCAGGCTCATAAATCCTGGTCTATCTGTAGAGGCAAACTCTTATATTTGGACTGATGAAGATCTATTTATTTATCTAGAAAGACTGTTGTTGCAGGAATCATAACTTAAATGCAGCCTGCCCCATCATGTAGCAAGGATGGTTTTCTTCTCACCATGTATCTCACAGGTTTATGGGGTGGAAGTTGGATGAAGCACTGTAGCTGGTGGCTGCAACTGCTGCCTGATGCTTGCTCTGAGCAGCAGGAGGGTGGAGTGTCCTTCACCAGGCTCCATGCAAAGTATGGACGCATTTAGCTCTTGAGACAGCATGGTCTCATCCCTCCCTCCAGCTGGCAGCTTCAGGCAAGGCATCCCTGTAGCTCCTGGACTCGTTAGGTACTATCAGAGCATCATATCTTAGCGGCAGTTCTCTGTTGTCTGGCAGCTGCTCCATCCCTGTGTCCTCCTCAAGTGGCTTCCTCTGCAGAGCAGATAAGCCCAGAGCTGCCATGAAGTTCAGGTAACACCCAGGTGCTTCTGGGAGAGGAAGATACCATTTTTGCATTGTAGCTTTTTTTTTTTTTTTTTTTTTAATTTAGGGTATTGCACAAAATAATTGCTGTGTATGAAGATGTACTTCGTAGGTCACCAGTAACATAGCATCTATGATATGTGTTTCCTCCAAGTTTTCAGATCTTTCGCAATTTGAGGGCCAGGAATACAAGTTTTTATTTTTTTATGTATCCCATTCTCCAAACTTTGTCATCTTTGACCTCACCGATCTTCCCCCATCCCTGCTCAGGCTTGTCCAACGATTGGCTTTTCAGTTACCTCCACTCCACACACCTTTCCCTGTTTCAGCTGATGTTTTGCAAAGGTGAAGTAGTCATCCCATAGCTTTCCATCTCACAGGTGTTGCTGTTTAATTTCTTTTCTACCCCATTTTCTACCTTTTGTTTACCCACCAAAACTCAATTTTGAGGACATCCTTTTATTATGTAAAAAAATTGATGAATAACCAAGATTGAGACTGAAAAAAAAAAAGTAGTATTTGGAGCATGATCAACTGGCATGAGCTCAGGTGTTGAGCAAAGTCTGTTTTCTGGCATGGTCCCTGGTGAGCTTGATGTCCCAGCCAGCAGATGTCCCATCAGCCTGGTCAGATAGAAGAGCTTAATTTCATGAAGATAACGTGTCTATGACATGCTTGCTTGGCCATCTAAAGCTCCATAAGTATTTAGGGAGGTCTATAGGTTTTACTGGTCCTGTGTAATAGGTGGAGAAATATGACATTCCAGACTAAACCAGGAGCATTTTAACAATTTGTTCATTGCAGTGGGAGTGAGTTAATTAAAGAAAGCATCTATTTGTCACAAAATGCAGTGATAGGTGGTTTATTTAGTCTGTGAAATGGCTGTGATGCCTGCGAAATTTTAAAGCACCTTGGTTTTAAAGCAGGGTTTGTCAGGCCATGCTGCTCTGTCTCCCAGCAGCCTTCTATGCGATTTAGAAAAAATAAAATAAGAACATTTAAAAGAAATACATTTAAAATAATTAAATTTAAAATTATTAAATTAAAAATAAATTATGAAAAATGGCCTTTCTTCTACTGCTTGGAGCACTTTTTCCCTTCTTTCCAGTAATGTTTTTTTTTTGTATCTCCTCACTGTGGCTAGGTGTGAATGCCTCTTTATTTCCTCTAAAGACAAAAGTCAACCACCAGAAGTCAACCACTGAGGACTGCGAGACTCAGTTCAAATTTCTGTTTTCATTGGAGATGGGAGAGCAGATGCCCTCAAAAAAATGCTGCTGTCAGCTGTGTGCCTTATGACACACGGAGAAATAACAAGCTGCACAAGTTATTGATTTATTATTTGGCGATACACCATCATATGTAACTCACATTTGGGGGGGAAAAAAAAAAAAAAAAAGAAGCTTAGAGTATGTAATTCATATTAAAAAAAAAAAAAAAGGATGCTTAGAGTTGTTTAAACATAATCTTTAGGATAGGAGGATTTCAGACTACAGGATTGAAATAAAACATGACTCTGGTCATCATCAGTTCCCCAAAGAATTGGCTTGGGTCCTTCCCCTCCTGGGGGGCACTGTATGGCTGGGACTGTGTCCGGGGGGGCCTTCGTTTGCCACCCCCTTGTTCCCTGGGTTTCTCCAGATGATGAACATTCATAATATATAACAGATAATATGTAATAAAATATATCATAATATTATATTATGTATGTATACTATAATAGTACAGGATAGTTTGAGCTGGAAGGGACCTTAAAGATCATCTAGTTCCAACCCTCCTGCCATATATAACATATAATTTATAAAATATGTAATATATGAAACCCCAGAAATGGTATTCTTAAATCTGTGTAATAGCATCCTACATAGGCAAATTAGAAAACATTCTTGTAATATCATTAGAAAATACTCTAGAAAGCTTTGCTGGTAGTTTTCTGCATCTTTTCTGTGTTAGAATTATGTATCGAAAAGAAACAGGTTTGGGTTGCTTTGTCTTTTTTAAATTTGATTCCCTGACCTTAATTTAAGTCCAGTGCAGAGAGGTACTGTATCTGTGAAGTCCAGGGTTTGTGAAAGTATCATAATTGTGGTTGACAGCATAAAATTTTTGAGGTAAATGCACCAAGAACTCCTATTTGCAAGTTGGGTAATGTCTAATTTTAAGGTTCAAGCTCATATTTTGCCTAGTAGAAAGAGAGAAAAGCAGAATTGATTGGGGAGATGGACAACAGAAGGTTCAAGCTTTTTTTTTTTTTTAATTAAAACCAAACACAGTTGTGCTGGAGAAGTATTATTTGGGCAAAAAGTTGGTGAGATGAACATGTGGTTGTCACCACTTCATACTGTGGATGGCTTTTGGTCAGTGGGTTTGATACAGTCCTTTCCTTAATGAAGTACAGGATTGGAGGTGGTTTGTGCTGCAGATGATCTGAAGAGGGTCTGGAGTTCCTGCGTGTGTCAGGGAGGAAGAGTGTGATGGTCACGGTCCCTTCTGCTTGTCACCTGCATGGGACAATCTTGCAATAGTGACTTAGGAACGTTGGTTGCTGCAGAAATTTAAGTGTCTTGTAGTGAGCGAAAGCAAAAGTTATACTGATAAAGAGATTGTCTCCGTCCTGTCCCCATGTCTTGGCCTTCACTACTGTTTTTTGTGAGCAGGGCAAGCTAAGGAGAACCTCACTAGGCATCCCATACAGCACCCCGCAACATTTGAGCACAACCCCAGGCTCTGTTTGCAGCAGTGCCGTGTCCTCCCCAAACCGCCTCAATTCCCCCACCCAAATCCCTCTTCCATCCCTCATCCCATGCTCCTTGCTGGAGCTCTCCAAGTTGCAGACAACTTGTTCTAGGTGTTGTTATCCCTCTCCCAAGTCACCATCATCTCTTGACCCCTTATTTCCTCTTCTCTGAGCTGTTCCCTTGATTTATTTTTTTTCCAGTTAGATGATGTTTTCTGCCGATGGTGGTACCTCCTTGAATATATTGGCTAAATACATGTGGGTTTGGACTGTGCCAGGGACCAGTCCTATCTCCCTAACCCTGCACGTTGGGGTCAGGTTTGCCCTGGGAATGCCAAGCCTGACTTTCTTCTGGGACCTATTCCTGAGATGCAATCCAATATATGTATATTTATTTATTTTCAAATTATATACATGTACTAATATTATGTATGTTATGAAGCCCCCCCAAAAAAATAGAAACTAAAACAGGATGAGATTAAGATAAAATAAACACCAATTTTTATTTGTTAATGGTACAAAAAGTATTTTCTTCCTGCACCCCAGTGCACACCCTGCTTTGGAGAGGGTGATCTAGGATGCTTCCATTCTGGTCTTTAGGGCCAAGCCCTGGGTCATAGTCCAGAACTACAATCACGGGGAAATTCTTGCACATTCCCTATACCTTTGAGCTAAATTAGGCAATGACGTAATAAAATCTTTCATTATTTCAGCAAAAAAACACTAGCAAGAATTGTGAGCAACAGCTTTTCTTTAAAAATAAAAGACCTCGATGCATGTTGGTGGATTTTCATGGGACAACATTGTGCAACGTGAGCTCCCTTCTTAGGCAAGGAGATGAGCTAGAAACGTCTAAAAGCCTCTGAAATACTTCAACCCATCTGAAAAAATGTCATATTGAGGCACAACTGGATGGTCCACCCTGGCTGTGGCTCTTCCACTCGTTACGTGCGAAATTCCTTCCTGGGCAGTTGGTTTGGCATGGTAACAAGACTTTATAGGGGTAGCATAAGACAGCTATATGTATCTGTGTGTATATATATATATATAAGTAATAGGGAGTACTGTGAGCCCACTGTAAGCATGAATGAATGAGAGAGGAATCAGGAACAAGTGTATTTGTTGACACTAGTTTGGAGTGCAGACTGGAAGGGGAAGAAGACATTTTAGCTTGGAGGACCAGTCTACTGTTGACCATGACCACTGTGGATATATCTTGCAAAGACTGCATTGATACATCTATATTTCTTTTCCTCTTTAATTTATATAGCAAGAAATCAAATAAATTAATCCACCAGGAGATCACGCAGCATCTTTAGGCTCACACTTCTGGCTGTTTTAAGAGCAAGTTGGGAAGAAGGATGCTCCCACAAAGGGAGCGAACGGGATCGTGGCAAGGTGTGTTTTGCCAGCTGACCCATGCAAAACTACTTTTCCCCATTTTGAGAGCAAAATATAATTTATGGCTGAAACCTGTTTTTGCCACTGAAGCTTAGGGAGCTGATTTGAGTTCAAGGATGGATGCTGCAGAGCTGGTGTAGAACGTACAGCCTCGTGCACAAAACCCTGGGCTGAGCCTACTATTTTAAATCACTTTCTCTAATACTGGACAGTCCAAATTACAATAAATTAAAATCTCAAGCTGCATATGTAAAGCAGATGTGATGTTGTCCACAGGTGAAGGATCAGCCTCAAAATAAAGCCTAATTCACTTGCCATTTGCTGAGGGGCTATTGAAATGGTCACATCGAAAGAGATGACCATCTCAAGGAGCACCTTTGTTTCAAAACTAGCTGCCAACGTGCCGTAAGTGGTTTGCAACTTAAAACAGGTGGCAGAAGAAATGCAGGGGAAGGCTGTTTATCAGAACCCCTGCATTGCCAGACATTATAATTAAAATAGAGCAGCTTATAAACCTTTTTATAGATAGTATATTTATAGAGCATGTGGATACGTATTATATATACTGTGTCTGTGGGCACATTATTTAAAAGATGTTTTCTATATATATTTTTATAATTTAAAAAATTTTTTTTTTTTTTTTAACAGAAAATGAGTGNTTTTAATATATGGCTGCGTGTATAAATTCCTCTACTTAAACTGAGAACAAATATAAAAATCCTTGCTCATAAATGAAAGCCTCGGCATTGTCAACCTCGGCATCCTCTTCTGGAGGGATGTCGGGAACTCAAGACACCTGCGTCGTCTGCAGCACATAAGTGCTGGCACCGAATCAGACATTGGTCTCATTCATTTGGGAACTCTCTAATAATAACGTTTTCCCATCTAGAGGATTTTTCATATCAAGCTCATTTTAATTATCAAATTATGCCGGGATGATTCTGGTGGGGCTGGCTCGTGATGCCTGCCTGCACTTGCTGAACGAGCAATTAGTCCTCCACAGGAAGTATTAATTCCTGAAAAGAGAGATCCTGCATGGATCTCTCCTGAATGAAGAGATTTCCCCATACCTTGCTGCCATTTCCAGCCTTAGAAAAGCTTTCCCAAGCTCCCCACGATGGATTTTAGGACATATATGTATACAGATGTACCCAGAAAGGAACTTTTACAAGTTTTAGCCCCTTTAGTTTATCAATTTAACAATGACCTATTTTAATGTAATTTTTGAAACATTAAATATTATGTTCTTTCCTGGAGGGTTTTCAATATAGTTTGCAAAATATGGCTTCATTTCTGATGTTTGAACTGAGCTTTTTGAGACATTATTCCTATCTTCTTGTCCGTCAGCGTCCTCTAAGGTTGATGGTACCTTGTTACTGGGTAAGTGATCAAGAGAGAAACAATTTACATACTTGGGTTTAGTGGCTCTAAGCTTCTATTTGCAACGGTTTATATTTTTGTGGGTGTCAAATTGACTTGTAATATATTTTAAAATATTTTGAGATTATTTTAAGCTGGGGAAGTCAGCTAGGAATGGAGACAGATGTAAAAGGGGGGTTAATTCCTAGTTTCTCACTTTGCAAATGCCACCTGAAGCTGAAGCAAACAGAGTTAGAGCCAAGAGAGGAATTTCGCACCCTTCTGTTTCGTTGTGAATTTTCAGGCAAAATATATACATTTAGACATTGAAAAGTATCTGCCTATTGATCGCATCCGAGTGTATGGCTCTGGATTATGTGAGGTTTTATGATACAAACGTGATGGGAAGCATTCGCACGTGGAGCTACGCTGGAAAAAGGGTTTTTTCAGTTGATTTCCCACTTTATTTTGGGAATTTTCATTGCGTAAACAAGGTTTTCCTATGCCTCAGTAATGAAAGGCTCAGGCAGATAAACTCATGGGGCTTATCTAGCTCCATCTGGGAGGAGGTGAATTAGCTGATGGGGTTTTCCTTTGCTCTTATGATTTACTTGAGCATTTCTGAAGCAGGGATTACCTTGCTTTTCGGGAAACACTATATTTCCCTTGCAAGCGGTTCCAAGCAAATAATTCATCATTTTGTTTTATGTTTCCTTCTTAATATGTTTTAATTTTCTAGTTGGATTTGATAAAAGCTGAAACAGCACTGCATGCTACGTTTTACCCTTCTTTTTACCTACAGCCTTGCCCCATCCCCAGGAAAGAGGAGAGCCCATCTACCCTATCTTTGGGTTTGAAATGTTATTTTTTCATAGAATCATAGAATTATTAAGGTTGGAAAAGACCTCTGAGATCATCTAGTCCAACCGTCAACCCAAAAACACCATGCCTACTAAACCATGTCCCGGAGTGTCACATCCACACGTTGTTTGAACACCTCCAGGGATGGGGACTCCACCACCTCTCTGGGCAGCCTATTCCNGCTGCTTCTCAGTTTTCACTGCGACTAATGGCAATCTCCCTATGGTATAAGACATCTGCCTCCTGGACACTGAAGTGCTGAGATATTTTCATGGCTCTTGGCTTGCAGGCTGTGTGGACAGATGCCCAGCACCCTCCCGACCTCTTTAGATCATGACACATTTTTGACCTTTGATATCCTGTGGTAGGGCAACAAATGCCATACATTGTGGAAAAACTCATGCCTTTATACACAGGCCTGATTTTTCACTGCCTTTTGATTTGAATGTACTAATCCCTCTGTTCTGTGCTTTAAGATAGATGGGAAATTTACTATATTTTTTATTTTGTATTTTTATCGTGTGTATCCTGCTTCATTTCTTCTCTGGGTTTCTATGCTCCTCTAAGTTTTTGAAGCTCCAGATCACTCCCTCCAACCACCTTTTAATTTTGCCGTACGATTTTAAGGAGCAGTAGCCCCCAGTAAGGATGATACTCTAGATAAGTGTGAGCTTAAAAATCATATTTAATGCTTTCTCCTCTAATTATGCCTTTTAACATTTGGTTTTACTTACTGTTGACCGTGGCTGGATATGGAATAATTCATAATAGAGCATGTGTGGATGTGTAGAGATGCTTTCCAGCACCTCCAAGATGCTGTTGGGCTTGTGGGTATTTCCACATATATATATCTCCCACTATATCATATATATATCTCCCACTCAAGATACATAAACCTTTAATTCTGCTGTGGATTAGAGCATGTTTCTGTTTGGCTTAGCATGGAAATAAAGTCCTGATAAGAGAACTGATCCAACACTCCTGTAAAGATAACGGGACTTGTTTCTCTACACATTAAACTGTACAATTATGGATGTTTTCTGTTTGTAGCAGTAGGGTTTCCATCAAGCCGTGCGTCCCAGTTGAGAAGGCTTTCCTGATGCTCAGCACATGCATTTTGATCTTAAATCCTTTATTCTGTATGGCATAAGCAGAGTTTGTATCTTGGGTTCAGTTGTAGGCAGGCAGGGTTTCTCTTTAATAGTGCTTTGCTATCTCTTTACTAGAGTTCCTTTAATTTTCATATATTAAAATGTTGGAAATTTTGCCCTGTTCTGTTTATTTGGTACCCCAAATCTTACATGCTAATATGTCTCAGGTAATGTGTGATATTCAGTAAAGATTTATGCTCGTATTCTGAGTATATGCATTTGAAAGTCTGGACCCACATTTTATGGTCCTTTTTTATGGTCTTTAGGGTCTTTTTATGTTTGAACATCACAAATTGTGTTTCATGTCGTAGCATTCAGGTCTATCTGAGCATTTGAAGCTCTAAAAAAAACATCCCTTGCAAACAAGAAAAACTCAAACTAATACTGCCTTTTCTTATGAGCCACCTCCCTGCTTAGCCACATCTTCCTAAATATTGAACAATGAAGAATATATATGTATTTTTTTTTCCCATAAAGAGAGGCGAGATGAAGTCACTAACCCCCTTCTCTCCTGAGCTTCAGCTGAGTCAGAGACACCAAATCCGCATTACACAGTTTTGTTGACCTGGCGCCTGCAGCAAGCATGCTGATGGAGCTACGGCAACACAACTCTACTCTGATTTGGGTGATGGCATTTGAGAAGTGATTGCACTCATGCTGGCAGAACAAGACCCTTCGTTGACGTGCAGTGCTAGCGTTGATGTCTGCCAACGTCATCGTGGTCGGGGCAGAAGAAGTGCTTCTAAATGCACAATTGGGAAGCATTCATCTACTCGTGGTGGCTATACAGGTCCCCTGGAGAGCAGTCAATAGCATCTCACCCAATAATTAAATGAAAATATGGAGCTGCTGGACTCTAAAAAAACCAAAACCTGAATGTCTTTTTTTGGTCAATTCCTTTTGTCAAGTTTGGGAGCTCAGTGCTTTCCTCTCCAGCAAAATTGCATCACTCCACCTTCCAGCAGACCAGGTTTCAGCTGTCCAGGGATGGGAGGAGTAAATCCGTACATTTTGTTGGGAGTAAGGATGCCAAAAAATAGGACTCTATGGACTTTACTGCACTAGAAACTTTTTCAGGTAGTGGTAGTGTCAACGGTATGGTTCTTGATGTAAAGGTGGTCTTCTAGAGATAGGACATTTGCATTTGCCACTAAACATAACTTAAAATTAAGTCAAGGTATAAATTTAAGCTGATTTTTTAATTAAGCTCCAGTTTGAGGGGTTTTTGTTTGAAAGGGCTGTAGTTGTTTCGTATTGTCTTCATCTTGACTATATGTTTGTAAATTAAAACCATATGTTTGGATCTAATTCCTTAATATTCAAGTGCTCTGTGAGGACCCTGCATCCTTCAAAGGATGGCAGAGGCTTTATTGTCGTACTCGGAAGTGAAGGAATATTTTGGAGGTAACTTTGAAGGATATCTCCTGAATTCTGCAGAAGGACAGTCATTAGAAGATGAATATAGAAATCATATAAAAATCATGTAGAAGATTAATAACTGAAACTTAATTGATTTTAAGTTTAATGTATATGTATGGACAGCAACGATTTTACCCTAAAGCTTCTGCCTTTATGTGGACAGTGTTCTGTAGACCAGCAAACACCCAAGGAATTGTATCATTCAATCACAAAACCATAGTTACTTCTCCTGTACTGTGATTCTGAAGGCAACCAAACCGGTAACTGGAAAAATGCTAGGAAAAAAGAAATGAGAGGAAATTTTTTTCCACTTAAGCTTTGGAGCAATTGCTCTGGCATAGTTCCTGCTGCCGTGTACATGCCTGTCTTGAAATGAGAGCATATATCTGAGTTATTATGGAAAATATTATTAGTTGAGGACTTCAGTCCCTCTCAGTATTTGGCCAACACAGCCAGAGGTTGCATTGGGGATGGAAGGGAGAGAGCAATGGACAGACAGATGTGGAGAACAACTGCACAGCCTGGGAGTGAGTATTTCTGACCCAGCCTGGAGGAAAAAGAGCAGAGGATGGAAAATTAGCCAAAGTCCTGCAGCTGAAGAAACCAAGGCCAGGAGGTACGTGATGACCAACCTCAGGTCATGCACCATCTGTTGCAGAGCTAAAGATGAGCCTCAAGAAGTAGAAACCTTGAACTCAGTGGTATTTTATGGTCATTTACTAGAGTATATTTAAAAAAAACAAAACAAANTATTTGTAAAACCCCTTACAAGTAGTTCAAAAAAGTCATGATATAAACAGGTAAGCCAAGTAACATGCACCAGCCACCCATCACCACTAAAATAGGGTTGTTCTTTTATCATCACAGCGAGGTTTATTGTTCTCTGGGTGCTCAGGACCAGTCCTGAGTGGGCGAAGCTGGGACTAATGGACCCTGCATCCGATTAAGTGGCTGTCAGAAGCAGGCGGTTGATAAATGATGTTGACTACTATTACTGCTGCACACATCACCATCTCTCTCTTTTAAATCACTCAGGAGAAGGTCATGCTTGCTCAAGAAATACAGTCTTCTACACTTGGCTGGGTTGCCGTATAGAAGCTTTTTTCATGACTTTCACTGAAAATGCAATGAGTCTTAGTCAAATATACGATTTTTAAATGCCTATAGTTTAGCAGGGACTTGTAAATGTTATTCTGCATGCCTGCTATGTCCTGGTTGCTCTGCAGGAACCTAAGAAAAAAGAAAAAAAAAAAAAGGGGGGGGAAAAAAGTGAAATTCACAATGCATTGTTCCTCCTTATTTTTAGGATTTTTTTTTTTTCCAACAGGATGTGTTATGTTTTGAGCCTGAAAGGCTTTAGGGACGTTAAATGCCCCCGACACCTGCACACATATGCACAGAGTATGTATTCTTTGTGTAAAGGTATATGATGTCTCAAATACCGAATTCAGGACCTTGTTGTAGTTTTTTAGCAAAAATTTCTTTGTGAGATGTCTCAAAGCACTTCGGGCTCTTTAATTCTAAAAATAATATATGTAGAGTTCTTGTTAATTTTGGATGAAGATACATTGGAGACTTGGAAGAACGTACTTTTTTTAAAGAAATTTTTTCTCATATTAAAAATAAAAGCAGAAGCAGCAATAGAAATTAATTGGATTGTAATAAAGGTGCATCATACTAGTGCAATTTTGAGAATTTTTTTTTTTCCTTTTTTTCTTCAATTCTGCCTTCAGAATGTTTTCTGATAGAGAAGTAAAAATGCAGCTTGGATCGGTAGGACTTTTTCCAACAATGGAGGAAGGTGCACTTCCAATATCACTGTTTTAAGAGTGAGTCACAAGTCTTAAAAGCATATGATAAAAATTATGGCTTTTAAATTGTACTTTCTTCCAGATGCCCTAAAATAATTTTTACAGACGGCTTCTCAATGTAATCCAGTTGAAAATCTATCTTGGAGGAGATAACCTTTATGAAAGAGCGAGGGTTGGAGCTATTTTCGTGGAAATTAAATAGCCTTTTTTTCCTCAGCATGAGTCTGGGGCAGATCCTCACTTTTACTGTAAAGGGTTGTGGCTCTCCTGGTCTTGAAGTGGTGATTTCTGCTAGCTGGAAGTCTCTTTGTTAGCCCTTATAGCACCAGCCATTAATATTATGAGATATTGAAGAGTAGAGCCTAGTGAAACAGGAAAGGGAGTTGTATTGCTTTTTCTGTGTAATTAAATGAATACGTTGTACCACCATTTTCTTCTAGCAACTAAATGCTAAACAGTAGTTGATGCAAATACATCATGTAACACTTTAACAGCAAGCCAGGAAAAGGAAAGCAAGAAGCAATGATGCACAGCATGCTGTGCATCCTTATTAGGCATGGTCTGCCATATAGCTAACCTATGCCTGAGCAAAAGTCTGGTGCACCTGAAATTATGAAATGCTGTGCGGTTCCCTGTGGTTTAGGTTGTTCAAGTGGTTCTTTATAATTTTCTTTTGCATCCAAAAAAATATTCCTGGCATATTAGCAGAAGAGATGTTCATTTTGGTAAATGGTGTGTCAGTGTCCGTGAAACCCTTTGAATTTCACCATTTTTGTGGTTGCATCCAATATCATTATAATGTCTGTGGGGTTTTTTTAGGAGGAATATAGAGCAGAAGGAATTAGCTGGCATAACATCGACTACATAGACAACTCTGGCTGCATTAACCTGATCAGTAAGAAGCCGACAGGCCTACTCCATCTGCTGGATGAGGAAAGCAAGTAAGTAGGAAACTGTTGGTTTTGGTAATGATATTTGTTAAAAAGTGTTTATCATTAAGTCTTACCTCTTGTGATTCTTCCCAGAGAGATGCTAATGGCTCTCTGGGCTGATTTGTCTTATATCTGTAGTTTTGTTTCTGAGGTGGTAATGCAAACAGTGGAGAATCAGCAAGCTGAGCAAAAAGCCTTAAGAAATGTTAATTAAAATTCTGTGTCAAGAATTTCTTCCTTTAAAGGGAAGGGCAAAGGTTTCCTTTGCCTCTCTCTTAATTTTTCTCCTTGTCTCTTGTGGCATAATGACAAGAAGATACTTGGAAGTTGAGCTGAGTGAAGGAAGAATCCAAATGCATGAGTTAAAGCAGGTTGTGTGGGTGCCGTTATTGAGATATAAGGTGGATTTATCAATTTACTTTTAAAAATTAAGCCAGAGTGAACTGAGGACACTTGTACGTAGGGGCTGAACTTCACAGGATTTCATGGGCATCAGGGATGCAGCTCAGATTTGCATCCTTAGTTATATCCATCCAGCTTGTCTTAGTAGAAGTTACCAGATGAGCCTGTGGCTTCTGGGTCCACCTTTCGGTGGAAACTTCTGAGTGTAAGGGATCTCCCATCGGATTCATGTGCCAGTTTTCTCTGTGTGAAGGGCAGGGAAAGGCGAGGTGGATTTGCTGGCGTCACCTCGGATCCATGTGGCTCTGGTCCAGGGCACGAGCTCTCCTCCCACCATTTGCTTGCAGGTTTCTCCTCTGTTTCTTGTCTTGTTGACTAGACACACAGCAGTGATGCTGTTCCAGTGATACTGTACCAGGCTAAAACAGCTTAAATTAGGTAAAGCTGTGAAACATACCCCCAAGCTGCAGATTTATATGAAGTTTGAGGATAGAGGATTGGCTTGCTTTTACCAAGAGACTCTACTCAAGCTTTCTGTCCTTTTTCTTCCTCTCTCCTATGCCAGGATCAGTCAAGCAACGCTTGAAATTGAAGTGAGATTTGTAGGCAAAACAGCTCAGTATTTCCTAAATGCATGAACACCCCATAGATACGGGAGCAGTCTAAGCCTCAAAACCAATGACAGAAACTTGGATCTTCAGATAAACGCAGCTACCCTGAATAATTTCCATGCAATGGGCATACAATGCAGTATACCACAATAAAAATACACCTATTTGTGCTTTTATAACTGTTTTCAGACCATTACTAAATCAGTTAAGAGTTCTTCAGACACTAGATAAATCTTGTATTTGTATATAACTTCATGACGGCATGCAAAATAGTGCTTGCTTAGTATCTGCAGGCACAGAAGTGGAAGTGGAGAATATCTCTATTTTCCTATTTGTGGTCAAGAAAGAAGTGTAAAAGATTTTTTGTTGGGTTGGGTTTATGCCTATCTTCCTTTTAATTCTTTCCACTCAGTTTTCCTCAAGCCACAAACCAGACGCTGCTGGACAAGTTTAAGCGTCAGCACGAAGGGAACTCCTACATTGAATTTCCAGCAGTCATGGAGCCGGCTTTCATCATCAAACACTATGCGGGCAAAGTGAAGTATGGAGTGAAGGTCTGTCACCCAGCTGTTCCTCACCAGTTGCTTTCATTTAAGTCATCTAGCTGTGATGGGGAAGGAGAGCCCCAAAGACTCCACAGAGATGTTTGGAAGAGGACTTGGCTAGAAAAGAGACAGGAGGGTCAGAAGTGAATTGTTTGGTGAAAAGCTTGGCTGAAATGAGAAGGTGGTGGGAATTGTGTCTTCCTGTTCTCCTCCACATTACAAGCTCCACGTGTTGGCATTTTGGGGAAGAATTAGGGATGCGTACTGAGGTTAATGCTATGTCCCAGCGACGGGTTGAAATTTGGTATTTGGTAGCCTTTCTGGGCTTGATTTGTATAGAAAACCCAATTTTTTTTTCATCATTAGCCATTTTTTAATACAGGTTACATGAGGATAGGTCTCAGCATCTCAGTGCTGCAGTTACATTTTAAAATCCCATGCAAATGATTTCAAAGTTGACCCTATTTATATTCATGCCAATTATTAGCAGAAACAGTTCTGGTGGGCAAGTGAGCCTGTGTGAGAAACAGCCTTGGGAGTTACAACTGCAAATCTGTTATCATGTAATTACTGCATCAGAAATCTCAGCATGAGCTTTGAGATGTTTCAGAGAGCAGTGATTTGGGATTAAACATTTATTTTCTGAACATAAAGAGGTGTCTAATATGTGGGCAGAAAAAAAGATAGAAGCAGGATTCAATAGTTATGCCATCCCATGGGTAGCCTGGCAGATCTTACATGGCATATCTTGTAGATATGTTTATTTTCCTCTTTTCTCCCCCTCCTTTTTCTCCTTCCCTAGGATTTCCGTGAGAAAAACACAGATCATATGCGCCCGGACATTGTAGCTCTCCTGCGAAGCAGCAAAAACGCCTTTATCTGCGGGATGATTGGGATCGACCCGGTGGCCATGTTCCGCTGGGCAGTCCTGCGGGCGTTTTTCAGGGCAATGGTTGCTTTTAGGGAGGCTGGAAAACGATACATGGAGAAGAAAATTGGTATGTGTGCCTATTTCCTAATCCTAGCGCCTGTTTTTCACCAGCAGCATAGATCTAATGTATTACTACAGTATTTTAAGTAGCATGTCTGGCTTATTACTCTATTAAACAACTGATTAAGATAGTGTATAGGTTTTTGCTACCCAAAAGTGATGTTTAAAGGTACATTTCCAGTAGGATTTTAACACGCCGTAAGAAAAGATTTTCATTTTACTGCTGCTTTAACTTTTCCTTTCTGTAGGATACATGCATAGGAAATCATGAATGATTGAATAGAGGCATAAAAATTATTCAGCAAGTAAGGCAAACTATTTTTGCTAAGAATTCTTGAACTGTTAGTTACATCTGGAAAAAAAGAAATAATTCTTCTCTGTAATTTTTCAAGCTGTTCACCCTTTAAGCTCCAAGAGAGCGTGTCTCTTGTCTAACAAAATTCATTGCTTCACTATCATCCAGAACCACCTCATGCCGAACATGGGGGCATTAAATTAAAGGAGAGTAATGGTGCATCATCATGCTGTGGCAGGCAATACCTGGCTGTGCTTTTAGAGCATTTCTCTGCATAAAGCAATTTTGGAAAGACGGGTACAATGTATTACTATTAATTTCTGGGCACAAGAGAGCTTGAAATTCATGATGAAATTAGAGCCTCAGCAGGGAAAATGTCAGCTGAGTTAAAATTAAGCACAGAGCCACCCCATGAATTTATTTTAGTTGGAGAGGTGTGCATCAAGGAGAGCCAAGGAGCTTGGGATGAGAAACATAGATATGGAAACTGTACAGGCGGAAAGAATAATTTTCTTGTTTGAGGCGAATAATAGCATCCCAAGAAGAGCAGGAGGTAAAAATCAGCTTTCAGCTCTTGAGGCTCTTTCTCTTGAACCGCTTGGATGCGGTGTAAGAGAAAAGATGTTTCTCATGAACCTGGATCTGTCTGGCACATCAAGGCAGCATCTATGGACAGCAGCATTTTGAAACGCTGAGAGGTTAAATGGCAAAGACATTTGGCATTGGGACAAACGTCACTCAAAAGAGTTGGCTTTGGAAATCTGTACTTGCATTTTCCTAGCATCACCTTTTCGTCCTGCATAAAGCCTAGGCTGAACTAAAGTGAGCTGGTCAAGGAGATAAAAAATATGTTCAGTCTCAGGAAGTAAGAGCTGATTTCAAGCCCTGCTTTGCTTTCTGTGTCTCTGGTCATTGACTGTGCTTGCTGTGCTCCTCTCCCCACTAGCTAGCACTCCGCTTTTCAGTCTTGACTTTGTGGTATTAACTTGCTTTTATATATATATGTGTGTGTGTGTGTGTATATATATATAGGTATAAAATAGAGTCCAGAAGGTTTATAAGACAATTCTGGGAGACTCACTTCTTGCATCACATTCTCTTTCCATACCAAAATGAACACATTAATGACTGAGTTTCTAAACCTTTTCTGGCACATGTTGCTGCTGCTTTATGTATCTGGTGTCCTTTGGCCTGCTTTCAGATGGCTTTGTGCTTTGTAACCTTTGGGTTTTGAGTCAAAAAGAAAGAAAAAAAAAAAAAAAAAAAAACCAAAAACAAACCCCTCAAAAAGCTGGGTAAGGTTTGTCTTGAACTTGCTGACAATCCTCAAATAATTTATACCCTAAATTTGTACGTGCATCTTCATCCTAAATTGGGAAAAAGTAAAGAGAAAGTCACAATTATGTAGGCAGTACTAATGGGAGAAGATTACCTAAATCCAATTCCCATATTAAGGTATATACCTTATCCATTGTGAAAGCTTGCCCTACAAGCAATGGCAGAGCTGGGACCACTCACGTTCAGCTGCCTCTGCCCTCTTTGGAGAGGTACCCATCATCTCCTAGCATGACTTCTGCCCAGGTGGTGGTAACACTTAGCAAGGTGAGATCTGTAGCAATGTTTTCATCATGTTTTTGCTAGTGAGATCTCATGCCCATCTCCCATTCAGTTGTCTTTCTCCAACATCCCCTCCATCTTGCCAAAGCACCACAAAGCAGATGGCTGAAGAAGAGATGGACCTGAGCAGAAGGCTTGGCTGGTGTCTGGACAGTGGGGCAGGCTGGTGTGGCACAGTACATCCGCTACCGGATACTGGTAGTCCCTCCTGCTCCCTGAAATAATGCAGAAAAGACCCAAACTGATGCTTTGCACCTATGGCAGAAGGTATTTGTGAATTATTAAAGAATCACTAAAATTATCCCATCTCAATAGACAAAAGCAGACAACCAAAAACAACATATGTTTTAGGTTTATTTTGTTTTACCAAACCTTGCCAGCTTTAATTAGCCTGATCTGAATGCCTTAGTGCCCACAGACATGAGGCTTTTGATAAAATTATGGTAGATTAGTTGAGAATAACTTCACACACATATGTTCATCCAAGTGTGCACACTTAATATTTGTAGATAAATTTTTAAAAGACATGCTGCCTCATTCTTGGTTTCTGAGGTCCCATCTGCTGCTGCTGCCATCCATCAGGCAGGTATAATTCATGAGTAGGAAAATAGGAAAATATCTGAAGCATGTGTTTTGGTTTTTTTTTAATTCAAGCTTTTTGCACTCTTTTGTCTTAGTCCCAGATGGATCTCCCTTGCTTTTATCTGTCTGAAGGCCTGTCTGAGTCACGCTTGCAATACCCAATGAGGATTTTAATGAGAAATCTCCAGCTTATGTATAAGCAGCTCTGCAAAATTTTGCCTTGCTTTCTTTTTGCATCATCTTTTCGGTTATCTTCTCTGTGCCAGCAGTGCCAACTAGTGCTACAGATGCTTCTGCAAGGCAAATCTGCATTTTTTCCTGCTGGCTTTAGGGACTCTCCTTTTTTTGTGCTCCTAATATCCTCATAGTGCAGTTTTTAGTGACTGTGCAATTGTCCTCATTAGCTTGGAGGTGAAGCGCAGCAAAGTGGTGTCACAGTGAATTTTGTTGGATACCTTTCTCTTCTGTCCAAGAGATAACTTTTACGGTGCTGCCAACCCTCCTCAGATGAAACATGCTGGGATATGGTGAGATGCAATTAGCTAAAGGGTGGACTTCTTCAAGAATTTGATTGTTGTTGTTGTTATTATTAGTGAGTTTAGCAGGGAGGATTGAGACAGTCCAGAAGAACTACACATTTTATTTGATTTGTTAATGAACTTTGATTAAAGGAACATTATCAAGCCTTTTAGGAAAGAAATTTGGCTGATTTGACTCTTTTTCGCTATATCATCAAATTAATTTATTACACAAAAAACCCTAATTCTTTGTTAGCAAAAACTTGATGGAAGAACTGGTGCTGTTCATATAAACCAGGCTGTGGAGACTCCCAGCTTTCTCATCTTGGTTTTGATGAATATGAACCTAAATCCTCACTCTGACAAAGGGCTTGTGGCCCTGGGTCTGTGCCCTCCCTTGATGGGCTCTGCATTTGCATTTGGCCAACAAGGATTGCTCCTTGAGTTAGTGCTCGTGGCGGCTGACCTACATAATAATGCCTTCCCAAAAACAATCCCATTGACTTCTGCAGATTTATTCATGAAGCTGGGCACAAAAAAACCACATCCCCTCAAAAGAATAAAAAACCCGCAAACAAACCTGTATTTGCCAGATAAAGGTGATAGCAAGGAAAAAATTGGTGTTTGAGGTTTCACTGAGCAGCATGAAGTGATGGTAATGCAAGGAAGATGCCCCTTTACAGTGTTCCTCTGGAAAGTTCAGCTCGATCCTTTCTGGTGACTTAATGTGTTGGTATGAAATGCTTCCATTCATGCTGACGCAAGGTTAACTCCTTGGTGACCTCATCATGCCTCAACAGGAGCATAACGTATCCCTTGACTTGGCCACTTAAACGATTATGGAGAGGTGCTGACTGCTTGCACAGTGTCACCTGTGTTACCTCTCCTGCACCCTATGGTCAGAGCTGGGCCATCAGAAGTCCTTTTGGGCATGCAACGTTGGTTTCTTCTGACTTTGGACCTCAAACCCATCCTACCTAACTCCAGACTCTGTGTCCTCTGCCCTTGAGGAATACGAAACCCTTGTTTAATACAAATAATTTCTATTTTTTGTTTTAATTGCCAATATCTGAGCAAAGTATGGCACTGGGATGCCAGATGAGAATTCGAGGTGGCCATGCCTGTGAGCATCTGTACAGGGAACTGCAGATAACATGGCAGAGGCATGGAAAGGATTTTAAAAAGCAATTAGTAAAAGTAAAGGTTTATCTAATCATCTGTTTTTTGCCCAAATGATCTTGGAGTGGTTATATTTGATTATATATTATATTTG